>JAWZTD010030949.1:0-14811 GCA_035221335.1 Echites panduratus
AAAGTTACCTTCTACAATGTTGCTTCACTTCTTGTGAATCGTGCGCCAGTCCACCGACCCAAGTGAATTGTTGTAATTAACGTTTGACCGGAGGATCATGTTATGGGTCCATTTTATTCGGAGAGTTCTTGTATGAATAATTTGTGTATAATTATGGATTTATTTTGCTATAAACAACAATGATGCATACCATCATAAGCATGTGATTTTCGTTGGTATGACTCACTAACAACTAGGGTTGTAAATGAATCGAGCATGAACCTGGTATGCTCGACCTAAACTCGTTTATATTTTGTTAGGCTCTTATTTAGACTTTGACTCTTCAAAACTTGAATATGAAAGAACGAGTTTGGCTCGTGAAGTTTAAGGCTCATTTAAGTTTTAAAAAAACTATTAAAATTAAAATTTACCTTAATAATATTTAAAATCAAATTTAATTATATAACACATTCAAAATTAAAAATCCTTAATGAATCATTGAAATCTGAATAAAAAACTTAATATTAGAGTTAGTTAAATTACAATCCTGTCACAACAAAACAAAACAAATTGACAAATTAACAAAAAGATACATGAAGATGAGGAGTTCAGAACTCTTACTCAAGGCTCCATGAATGTGAATGAGTACCATAAGAAGATGGAGTTGGCAATAAGGAGAGCTAACCTAAAGGAAAGTGAAGAAGCTAAAATGATCAGATTCTTCAATGGCTTGAATAGAGATATTGGTGAAAAAATTGAGAAGTACCAATATACTTGCTTAGATTACATGGTCTGCACTGCCAATTGTTTTGAAAGATGATTGAAGAAAGAAAAGTCCAAACTCAACGAGCAAAAGTTGAAAATAACTCAAAGTGAGGTGGATTTCCAAGAAGTAGGGAACAAAGAGCAAGTCCCAGAGAACACAAGTGAAACAAAGGAAGATTTCTCAAGTTAGCATGAGTGGAAAATGAAAATTAAAATGGGATGAGGAAAGAAGAATTGAACCTAACGTTAAAAGAAATCGAAGGGCAAAACAATAAGAGACAAGACATTGAAAAAGAAAATGAGCTTCAAAATGAAAAACAAGAAGAAAATGAGAGCTCACATAAAAAAGAAATTAAGTGTGAGACAAAAGAATTGAGTGGAGAAAATGGGAGCCACTATGAAAAAGAAAGATATGATGAGAGTGATTGGTTTTCAAGATGGACTAAGAAACTTTTACGACCATTTCTAACATTGACCATTCATTTTCTAGTGTTCTTGTTCCTAAATTTCAAGACTTGGAAGGCCAAATCATGGAGAAAGAAGGAAAGGACAACATGATAATGAGTGAGATGTTAAAGTGGTATACTCTTATATCCACTCTTGGGGATAAATTGCTGAATTCCGAACATGAAAGAATGGTGTCTTTGGTTGAGTATGACTTTGGAAATGCGTTTAATATATGTGAACGTGGAGTTATTTTTAATTCTTTTAAGCATGATAATTTTTTCTTTAGGAGAAACAAATTGAGTGTTTCCATAAGTTTGATGAAAGTTCTGAAGGAATTTGTATTTGTGAAAGAACATGATTGTGATGTTGTGCTTGATGTGGGTAAACAACTTGAAATTCTTGACTTCTACAAACATGAGGATTATTTGCCTATGTATCCTATCCTTGATTTGTTAATTGATAGAATCTATGGAAATAGCATGAGACTACATAATTGTGAGTGGAAATGCTTGAAATTCGTGATGAAAAATATCATTGACGTGCACATGATTGCCATAAAAGCTTTATATGACTGCTTTTAGGCCGTCGAGACTATTAGAGTGCCAAAAAATTTGATGAAGGAAAGATCGTTGTACATATTATATATAACGGTATAAACTACAGTCTCAATTTGACATCGTAAAAAAACATTTTATATGACCATCATATAAAATAAATTGATAGGATGCCAACTGTCGTATATATTCAACTTAGATACAATGACTCTTGCGACTCTGTATATACTCAACATATATACGGTGCTCAAGAGCTGCCTTAATTGGTGTATTTACATATTTTTCTTTTTTTATTCAAAATTATTTTAAAGTATTACTTAGACCATCGTATATAGTTAAGACCTATAGCTGTCATATTAGATGTATATACAGTTCCAAAAAAATAGAATCAGAATTTATTCAAAATAAATTTAAATACTAATCGAAATTGTGTACTAAAAATGTACATAGAACACATATTGATACCAATAATACAAACTTTCAAACAGTGTTTCGGTGTTCAATTTTCACCGATTACAATAGTTCTAGTTGAATAAAAAGATGATTACAATAATATTTTTTAAACATAATATTATCTTAATTATAAATGATAATAACAAGAATATTTTATATATACTAATATCATTGTGTATCTATAGTTCAAGTTGAAAAAAAAAATGATGACTTTGTATGACTAAAAATCATTCAAAATAGAATAAAATGCTTCAAAGCTTTTCTACTAGATCACTAGAACTCACCACCATATTTTGTCCTTTGCACAATTTGTTCTCCTCCCTCTATTTGTATGGTTTAGGAAGCAAAAACACAAACAGTACAGAAGTCATAAAAAGAACAAAATCATTTCAAGTTCATTTATGATAACAATATTTAAATACAAACACATCACATTTAATACTCTTTTAAAATTGAATTGTTATCTTTCATTAATTTCACTGCCACATGCAATTGAAAAAGGCTCATCTGGAGGTCCATTATAAACCTCGTCACCCTTACTTTGGTAGCATAGTCCTTCTTGTTGTAGGTTATTTAGCCTTTTAATTTTTGTTAAAAGTTCTTTATATGAAATTCTCAAGTGACAAAATGACAAAAGAGACACAAATGAAAAAACAATGAAGTCAAAATGCATAACTATCACAGAAAGGCAAGGTAAAAATATGGTATTTTTGCTAAGCAAGCTTTTTAAAGTTCAAGGACACAGGGACATAATCTCGGTCATTTTACAACGATATGCTTGACTTCAGGCAAGATGACATATATGCAAAAAGAACAATAAAATGGTATTTTACATGAGAAGGATTTTTGATAGAGAAGGCTTAGACATATGATGCATTTTACATAATGTCTGAGTTTGGATAGTTTTTGTGTTCTACCTAATTATACAACCCATGTCCATTTTGTAAAATAAGGTTATTGTTCTTTTCTAGAATCTTAACAAAATCTAATCAGTAGATAGAATTACTTTAGTAAAATCATACACTCTAGATTAGATCTGTTTTATCGAGCCAAATGTTGAAAATGAGAGGAGGCAAAAAATCAACTACCTATATATGAATTTAGATCTTACTCTTTCTATTCTCTTCCATCAAAAGCCTTTGGTATTGAAGTAATTCTTCATCTTTCATGGATCTATAACAACATTTATGATATAGTTTAATCACAACCACCTTGAGACTATACAAAGATACCTCCTCAGAATACACACTTTCTGAAAGCCACTTCACTTCTCAATTCACTTGCCTGTTTCCCTAGCTTATCAATCTCGCTTCTCAAGTACTCTTTCATTTCATCAGCAATTGCATCAAGATGTAAGATCTAGTCAAATAATTATATGCTTATAGCACATAATGAATAGGGCAGATGCAAAATATGGTTTAACATATCAATTATTTATGACCGCAACTACCAAATGTTTAAAATATGGTTTAAAATGCAAATGTTTTCCCTTGAGATTTTGTTCATATAATTTTAGAATTTGTACTTTCAAGACCTTGAAACATGGTAGAAAACTTACCAAAACTAAATTGTAAGAAATAGTTGTCCAAATTCAAGAACACCACTCTTGGTTTTCATAACACAACAGGTTGGAAAATCATTATAAGCTAGCTAGATTCGTGTATGTATTCACACGGGTTTCATCCAAGTGGCAAATTGAAGACTTATGCATGAAAAAACATCAGAAACCTCAAAGAATTACACAGAGTACCTAACTTTTAGGAATTAAAATGAACCGACAGATGCACAAAATAAAACATACCAGTAACATAATTCAAAAACTTCTCTTCTTGCATGCTGTTTAGCTTCTCCAGATGAGATTCCTTTTCAGTCTAGAAATTCAAAGAAAAAGAATCTAAGAAAAGTATAAAATAAAAAAGGATTACTTTTCAACTAGCAAAATATAGAACAAATTTTTAAATTGATCAAGAAATGAACAATGGTTAGCTGTCATAACCTAAAACGAGAATAAAACCAATACTTACATTTTGTTATCCATCTTCTGAACAAGGACTAGTAAACTAATTGACATTAAAACAATTCCATTCCTGTCCACCAAGATTCTATATTAATAATGTCCTCTTGTCCCAATTGAATGTAAAAATCCTCTCCATCACCGTTGGTAGTTGAACATCTAACTTCAATGCAACTAGGCAAAGAGGGCATTCAAGATGATAATATCAGAATATGGTAGGCATTTAATATTTACTTAATATCAGAATATGATAATATCAGAATGGATAGGCATATTAGGTACTCATGATCAAAATACTCTTTCTCTGTTTTATTTTCTTATTGAATTTCCCTTTAATAGACTACGGTAAGTGTTGATTTCTCTTATTTAAATATGAGCTATGCCAATAATTCTATCTTATTTTGATTGCAGTACTTGCTACAACAATCAAAGGAACTTTGGCACTAGAGAACTTTCAAATTTAGTACCATATTCAAACTTGGAATTTGGGTGAATCGGAATGAAAACAATACACCACGCACAGTCTTGGAGGAAGGATAAATCATAAAATTTCTTGGATACAACGCCAAAAAAAAAAAAAAAGAAATATCTAACACTTGGCTTAGAAAAATATACTAAAAGCACCAACTAATTAAGCAATAAGTTGATGTTTTATCTATACTCTAGGTGGGACCAAAGTCATTCCCTAAATGCATGGGACCAAAGCCATTCTCTAAATCTCAATCCCATCAACCATTCCATTTAAGAATGAATTCATTTGTCAAAATAAGAAACTTAAAACCATGTCAAATGCTATATAAAAAGAATTTTGCAACATGTTGTGAGAGTTGTACACTTCGTAATTGGACATGTACGTCAAGAAATTTGTATCATACCAGAGGAAGGTAATCAACTGGGTTTTTTTGGATAAGTTCAGGAAGAGTCTGGTCACATTAATAATCAAGTAGATTGGACATATTAACCAACAAGTACTTTCGGTTTTCGAGCAGGGCTTCTCTGTAGGGAAACATATTAGGCTGGCTCGTGTGAGGGAAATTACTGATGAATTCATTGAATTTTCAGAGGATAACATGGTAGCCGCAAGCAGCTTGGTCTTGTTCACCGTCACCTACAAGAAGGCTTCTATGTATTGAAACACACGACAAAAAGAAAGTGGAATGGAAGGATGAGTTTCATTTTCTTGCCCTAGCTAGACTTACGGTGTGGGTGTGGGAATTTAGGGGTTTTTGGAAAAGTAAAGTAGAGAAATGGGTGAAGTGTCAAAAGTGTTTGGGATGTCTATAAAGTAAAAACATGTAAGAATTCTTGCAAAAGAGAGAGGGAGAGTTTGAAAATAGGTGAGGGAAGAAATGAAAAGCAAAAAAAAGAGACAAAGGGATTGAAAAGCGGGAATTGGAAAAGAAAAAGTAAGAAAAGTAGGGATTTGGGAAAAAAATGGTAAAAGAAAAAGGAAAGGTAGGGAATTAAGGAAAAGTGAGGAGTACTAAAAATAAGAAAATAATTAGACATATTTAAAATTCTTAGATATTTTTTCTTTTGAATAGTTAAAATAATTATCTTTGATCTATTAAAAAATATACACTCTTGTAATTAATGTAGGTAATTATGAGAATGTCAACATTGAAAAATGTGAAACTTCAAATTAAAAATATTTTTAGTTTAAACAACTCAACACTCAATTTCAGATAGTTCAAAATAGAATAAATAACATTCAATTCTCAATAAAGAAACTACTATGAAAAAATAAATTTATTTATTTATATATATAGGGAAATGTTATTTTGGGCTACAAAGATCAAATTATTTTGAACTCCCGTTAAGTCTTTAACTGTTAAAGTTAACGATCAACTGTTTGTTTTTTAAGAAAAGTAAATTCTTCTATTAAAAATTTAAGAAAAATTTTATAAACTAAACCCTAAGGGTACTTGATTAATTTTTATTATATATATATATATATATAAAGATAATTGACTGTTAAATATTTAACAGGAACTTAAAAATAATTTGAACTCTGTTGTTCATAATAACAATTATGTATATATATATATATATATATATATTCATGTGTTTATATATAATACATGCATAAAATTAAAATATCATTTGTATCTAATATGTGTTAGATGTACTTATTAAACAAACTCCACATGTTCTTGGAGTTGGTGCCCTATTAGGAATATTGCACTTGAGAAGTGGTCGAAAATATGCTTTTGCATTGTGATATATTAACCTTTTTTTTTTTGTGTGTGTGTGTTTCAACTTTCAAATGATGATCAAGTATTACTTTTGGGAATTCATTTTTCTCTATTCAATTGGGGAAGGACACATAACCTGTTCAATCACTTCTTACTAAAAATTGATGAAGTTTCTTGGAATTTGATCTTTTGAGAGGCATTGGTTCATTTTGTATTAGAGACAGTTATAAGTTGTTACATTTATATTAAACAATTGTAGGTATTTTTTGTCTAAAATGACTAACTTTGCCAATCGTACTTTTTCAAATGAAAATAATAAACAAATAAGAGGTAAAGAATATTATGTGATTTCAAATATTATACTAGATATAAAAGAATATTATACATATATATATATTTATATTATGGATTGAAAGTGAAAAAAATCTAATTTACCATTAATGAATAAATAATAAAATAACATACTAAATCATAACAATTTTGACATTGATTAAAATTTTAATTTGTATTTTAAACCTAAAGGTTACTTTGAGTAAAATCAAGAGTTTAAGTTTAAATAAAAAGGAAAAAGATTAAAATTTAACTATTAACATTAGTTCATTCGATTTAGATAGTAAAACTTAAATATAAAATATCAGAATATATGAAAATATAAATTTTGCATAAATGTTCAAAATTTGTCAATTCAATTATTAATGATGATGAAAATGTAATTGAAGAGGTTGATATTGATGGTGATTAAATTCTTAATTTTCATTTTAAATACAAATGTTACACTGAATTGATTCAAGAGTTTAAGTTTAAATAGAAAGGAAAAGATTCAAATTAATCTTAATCAATTTTAAATATTTTATTTTATTGAAAAAAAGGTTCGAACAACCACAATTGGAGGAAAATTCTTTGGCTTAAACCACTACGCCAACTTTCAATTTTGTTAATTTATTGCTATTCTCATAAATATATATATATATATATATATTCACATTTCCAAAACATTAAAAAACAAAGAGGAAAAGTGAAAAGTTAAACAAGAAACATGGAAGGGAAGAAAATTAAAACATTACTTGAAGAATGTAATTTTTATTGTAAAATATTGATATATATTTAAAAGAGAAAAACTTAAACCTATGTTCACTTCTTAAATATATAGAAAAGTCTATTTTATCACTTAAGTAAATATTACTTGTCAAATAAGAAAAAAAGAATATTATATTAGTTATAAGACAATATTATATATATTATAGTGGGACAGTAAAAAAACAAAATTGGAAATGGAGGGAATGTAATTTAAAATTTTTTTTCTTTTGTTTTTTTTTGAAGTACTTAAACAAAAAAAAAAAAAAATACCATAATTTTGAAATTTCGATTTAGGTTCTGAACCTTTGACTAATGCATTGCATCCAAGAAACTAAACCACTACACCAACTTACTTCTTTGTGATTTTGTTTTTATTCTTATATTTATATATTTACATAAAAAACCCACATATACAAAAGAAAAGGTATTTTACTACCGATCGTAGTATATATCTTTGATTTTACAACCGTCATACAAAATTCATTTTTTTCTACAAGCTATCACATATATTATATAATATACGACGACTCTAGATCTGTCGTATATATTATCATATATAACGACCTGTGGTGGCCAAAGAACTTTGATTGAAACTTGGATGTGTGCTTACAAGGATAAAATCTACATTTCAAGATTTGAAGATTTGATGACAAATCTTTTCAAAGAATGAGGGAATCATGAAGTCCGCTGAAGAATTAAACCTTATGAAGATAAAAATTTCAAGTTTGAAGAAGGCATAAAGACATTGAAGTTCAACAATGAAGAACAACTCATTCATGATACCTTTTGAAGAAACCATGCTTGAGAATATTATTATTTCAAGGAAGTATTTTAATGACATCAAGGATCAAGACTTTAACAATGTTAAAAGAGATTATAAGGCTTAGATCATGATTATAAAAGTCTTGGAAAAGTCCTTGAAGAAGCATTAAAGATCACTTGAAACTATGGAAATGAAATGGAGGAGAAAGAGTTCAAAATGGAAGCTATCCAGTGCCTAACTGAACCTATCATGCGCTTGACTGAAAATGGCAACTAGTTCTTCTAATCCAGAGGCATCCCAATGCCCTGTACAGTGCTACGTCCTACCCCTGACCCTTTTTGTCAGACATCAGCTTCGTTCAGTCCTGCAGCAACAATGATTCGGTGTTGCTTGGTTTTTATTTGATTTTTCATGTAAGTTCGAGGGTCTAATATGTAATTAACTCCCTTGAACATATTAATTAGGGTTTGGCTGCTCTAAAAACTATGAATACTTTCTTATTATGTATTTCAATGATTATTCTACTTTTATAAATCAAAACAAATTTTCACTTTGAAAGCAAAGCATGGAAAATCAAATTGTTCTTTTGGTTAATATTTCTTCATGAACATCTAGGGTTCTTGATAAGCTACTTTGAGACTTTCTCCATTTTGATTTAAGGTGTTGAATTGTCTTTAAATTCAGTAGATTTGTTTAGGAAATCAATTCCAAAGGTCAATCTAATGATAACCTTGAACTAATTGATGAAAATCTTGGGAACTTACTTTTGTGATAGAATCCTTAGAATTGAGCCATTGATATGAGAAACTTCAATTCCAATGAATCACATAAATGACTATCCCATATTTCTATGGATTTCATGATCTAAAATCTAATGTTGCTTGGGATATTAAAGAAGAACTTTTCTTGACAGACATAATTACTTGGAGGAAGAGAAGATGAATTTGCTTGTTGAGAGTCTCAAGGACCATGCTCTATATTATTGGAACCTATTACAAATGACACTTATGAGGGCGAATGTTGTAACTTGGAAGCCAGCCACTTCTACTTAGGAAGACATGAAAATAAGGATGAGGGAGAAGTTTATGACAAGCCACTACAATGAAAATGAAGGTTTAAAGATTCTTACTCAAAGCTCCAAAAGTGTAAATGAATATCACAAAGAGATGGAGAAGGCAATAAGGAGAGCTAACCCAAAGGAGAGTGAAAAGGCTAAATGATTTGATTCTTCAACGACTTGAATTAAGATATTGATGAGATAATTGAGAAATACCAATACACTTGTCTGTACAATGGCCATTGCTTTGAAAGACTTTCGTAAACCCAAAGAGGAAGAGTTCAAGGTTATTCAAGGTGAAGTGGCTTTTTAAGACCATACTGATAAATGAGCAAGTCCAAGAGATTCCAAATGAAGTCAAGGAAGAAAATGAACATGTGTCACTTGTTGAAATGAAAGCTGAAAATTTGCAAGTGAAACATGATGAAGAGAGAAGGATAGAAGACTTCTCATTTGAACATGAATATAAAAATGAAAATGAGAAAGAAAAATAAATGAGGGAAAAGAAGTGAGTCTAATTGCAAAAGATCTTGAGAGGCAAGACAATGAGAGGAAAAACAAGAGTGAAAAAGAAAGTGAGAGTAAATAAAAAGAACTTGGGAGAGAAAATGAATATGATGATGAGAATCAAGGAAGGAATGAGGACTCAAAGGATCAACATTTCAAGTATTAAAAAGGCTTGAAGACATTGGGTTTCAAGAATAAAAAACAACTTGATTTCAATGTGAAAAAGATAGATAAAAATATAAAAGTTTTAAAGTCCTGAATTATATCATCAATCTTGAGGTTGGAGAAATTCATTTCATGACAAAATTGCATTCAAGTTGAGTTGAGATCAGAACTAAATGAAGACTTGAAGAAATGGACCCAAAAGAATGAAGAAAACATGGAAATGCATGGAATACCATCCGAAGCCCGTTGAAAACCCACCGGAGCCTGACCAAATTTCATTCAATTTGGATGCTAAAATAGTAGGCATCAGTTACTCTATCCGGCCCTCCATCCAGAACCAGACTGCTACAATATTTGCTATAGTTACCGATTTACTATAGTAACCGCTACAATAACAACTTGAACTTTCTTTGTGTTTTGATTTTTTTTATTGTTGTTTTAGTTTTTTTAAAACGGTTTCTTTATGTCTTTAACATCCCAAGGATGAATTATTAGGTTAGATTAGGATTGAAACAATATAAATACATCCTTATTATGTAATTCAAACACGTTATATCATTTTATCAAAAACAACATGTCTCTTTGAGAGAAAAACTTGAAAGATAAAATTGATATACTCGTGAGGTTTTATTTGTGAATACCCTAGAGTACTTTGGTTTAGGGTGAAGAATTGTCTTTAAAATTCATTAGATTGGTTAAGGATAATCCAATTCCAAGGTCAATCTAATCACTAAACTTGAATCAATTGATGAAAATCTTGGGAACTTGTCATTGTCATAGAATTTAAGGAAATAAGCTATGACTATGAGAAACTTCAATTCTAAAGAATTACATCATTTTAGTATCAATGCTTAAGCTTTCATCAAGAGATTTGACTATCCTTTTAATTGCTTTCACATGTTTGTGTGCTAAGATCATGTTTTCTTCTATGAATTCTCATGATTTTGTGTTTGTTTATGTTTTGTTCTCTTAAACATATCATATTTTATCTCTTGTGATCAATTGTCGTGTGAATCTAGCCTAAGGACATAAACAGTGGCTGATTCAATTATGTTTATTATTTGTGTTTCTTCTTCTTCTATACAAAAGAAAACTACAAAAAAAAAAGGAGAAAGATCCATTGAAGAAAAACATAGCAACAAAGAAAAATTCTAAAGAAAACTGAATAGAATTTTGAAAATCAATGGGAAAATTCTTGAGATCTTGCTTGATTTGATAAATTGAATATTGGAATATGATTGTGGGAAAAAAAAATTGAAGTTGATTTGATATTGTTGAAACACAATTGAGATGAAATGATTGGGAATTGTTGAATTGGCATTGCAGAGAAATTTTTATCACAAAATCTTTGACCTCAAGGTACATGATTAAAAGTCTTTCATCTGATTTCTTTGATTCCTTAAAGCATATGCTCAAAACTTCGTTCGTTGACCTTATTCTTTGATGCGATCCTCAAGATTGAAGTTTCTCAAATCTAGGTCCTATCCTAAAGAACGTCTCAATGCGGAATAGAATTCCTATGAATTCATCAACGATTCAAGTTTGGAATAGATTGATCAAGAATTATGGAATAACTCTAACCAATCTACAACTTTATAGAAACTCCCTACACCCCAAACCAAAGTAATAGTAAGCCTCTTAAGAAAGTCTCTCAAGAACTTTAAGAAGTTCCATACAAAAGATCAATTTTTGATCTTGAACGAATTTATTCTCATAAAAGAAAAGAATATCTTGTATTGAATAATGAATATAAAAAGTTACAAAGACGGGATGTATTTATAGTCCAAAACTTATACTAAACATTATGAAATCCTAATAGGACATTATTTGTAGTAACTAACTAAAATAATTAAAACCTAACTAAGTCATAATAGGACTATTTTAAAATAACTAATTAAAACAATTAAAAATCTAAACCAAATAGGAAAACGAAATAAAATCGGATTCGAAACAAATTGTCCAACTTGAGCTGTAGTCTATTTTGAGTGTTCAACCAATTCAATTATTATCACATTCCAAAGCTTCTTATCTTCATAGAATTCTTGAAGCTTTGATCTTTGTAGTAATTTTTCAAAATCAAAGAGTTCTTCTTTGTGCTGAATAAATGATACTAAGACTTTTCTTATCTTAGAAGCTCTTACCCTTATAATAGATCCATTTGGTAACCTTGGAGCTTGATCTCCATCAGTCCCCCCCTCAAAAGGATTCGTCCTCGAATCGACATTATCTACATCAAACGGAGAAAGGTCACGAACATTAAATGTAGAACTTAGATTATACTTACCTTGGAGATCAACTCGATATGCATTATCATTGATTTTCTCAACAATCTAAAATGGTCCAGCTCCTCTTTGATCAAACTTAGTCTTCCGAGCTTGAGGAAACCTCTCTTTTAGCAAATAGATCCATACCCAATCACCAATTTCAAACTTCACTGATTTCCTTCCCTAATTGTATAGCTTTTCATATCTTTGTATTTTTTTTTGAATATTTTCGCTTGTTTTGGCATGAATTTGCTTTATTTTCTCAACTTTCTTGCTACCATCTAAGCTATGGATATCATTTACAGGTAAAGGCATTAAATCTAATGGAGTTAAAGGGTTAAATCCATAACCAATTCAAATGGTGAAAAATGAGCAGATGAATGAATACAATGATTATATACAAACTCAATACAAGGTAAGCATTCCTCCCAAGATCTCAAATTTCTTGTTATGATAACTCGCAAAAAAATTCCCAATGTTTTATTGACAACCTCAGTTTGGCCATCAGTTTAGGGATGACAAGTAGTAGAAAACAATAATATAGTTCCCAATTTTCCCTACAAACCTTTCCAAAAGTAACTTAGAAATTTAGCATCCCTATCACGAACAATAGTTTTAGGTAGGCCATGCAATCTAACAACTTCTTTAAAGAACAAATCTGCCATATGAGGTGCATTATCAACCTTTGAATATGCAATAAAATGAACCATCTTAGAAAATCTGTCAACTACCACAAATATAGAATCTTTTCCTCTCCTAGACCTTGGTAAGCCAAGAATAAAGTCCATGGATATATCTTCCCAAGGTTCACTAGAAATTGGTAAAGGCATATATAATCCATGTGGTTTTAATGTTGGCTTAGCTTTCTTACAAACAACACAATTAGAACATACTTTAAACACATCTTTCTTCATATAGGGCCAATAAAAAAGTTCCTTAAGAGTGTCTAAAGTTTTTGCAATTCCAAAGTGTCCCATTAAACCTCCCCCATGACTTTCAATCACAAGCAATTTTCTAATTGAACACTTAGGTATACACAACTTATTTTCCCTAAACAGAAAACCATCATGCAAATAATATTTATCATATGCACTATTCTTACTTGCTACATACACAACCCTAAAATCATCATCATTCTCATATAACTCTTTTATAAGTTCAAAACCAAGTAATTTTACACCAAGAGTAGTGATAAGAGTATACTTGCTAGATAATGCATTCGCAATTACATTCTCCTTACCTTGTTTATACCTGATGACATACAGAAACATCTCTACGAACTCTACCCATCCTATGTGTCTTTTGCTCAGCTTGGTTTGTCCCTTCCAATGCTTTAATGACTAATGATCAGTATGTATGACAAACTCCTTTGGCCATAAGTAGTGCTGCCAATGCTCTAACAACCTAACCAATGAAAACAATTCTTTATCATAAGTCGAATAATTCAAAGAAGCACCACTTAATTTCTCACTAAAGTAAGCAATAGGCTTCTTATCTTGTATAAGAACAGCTCCAATGCCTACCCCTGATGCATCACATTCAATTTCAAATACTTTTAAAAAATCAGGGAGGGATAAAATAGGTGCACATGCAAGCTTTTCTTTCAGTATATTGAATGCACTCTCTTGCTCACATTCCCATCTAAACTTTACCTTTGCTTTGGTCACTTCAGTAAGAGGTGCAGCTAAAGTATTAAAATTGGGAACAAACCTACGATAGAAGGATGCCAACAAATGGAAACTTCTTATCTCACTTACCGTCTTTGGTGTAGGCCATTCCTTAATTGTCTTAACCGTGATTTTGTTGATGGCGAGGCAATCTACACACATTCTCCAATTACCATTTTTCTTTGCACTAGAATGACTAGGACTACACAAGGACGCATGCTTTCTCTTATATACTCCTTCTCCAATAGCTCTTCAACTTGCCCTTATAGCTTTTTTATCCCTTCTGGATTAGTCCTATAGGCAGCCTTGTTTGGTAATGGTGCTTCTGGAACAAAGTCGATTTGGTGCTCAATCCTTCTAATAGGTGGCAACTCTTTAGGCAGTTCCTCCCGGAATACATCATTGTATTCCTGCAAAAGAGAGTAAATTTCACTAGGCAAAGAAGGATTTGTACCAAGAAAAGAAGTATCAGAAGTAGAAGCTAAAGAATGTTTGTACATAATAAAGACCATAGGTCTATAACTCAAACAAGCATTCTTAATCTCTCTTTCTTTAGCATAACCAATCAATTTCTTTTCACTCTTTTCTTTTTCTTCCATTCTTTTCTTTTCTTTCTCAGCTTTTCTCTCTTTTCTTCTCTCAATTTCTTTTGAATTTTCTTTAATTCCACTCTTTTTCATAATACAATCTCATATTCTCCATCATGGCCTTTTGATCCATGTGTGCTACATGTGGCTTTAAGGCTTCCAGTTTTATATTATTTCCATCTTTCTCAAGTGTATATCGATTCTTATACCCAACAAAGACAACTCTTCTATCAAACTGTTATGGTCTCCCAAGCAATAGATGCGTAGCTTGCATTGGTACAACATCACATATAACTTCATCTTGGTACTTACCAATT
>JAWZTD010030960.1:0-14811 GCA_035221335.1 Echites panduratus
TATAAATGTCCTTAATTTGATTAATAATATTAAAATTACACATAAACGTCCTAAAAACTATATAATAAATATAATAAATTGTTTTCCTCAAGTAAATAATGGTCTATTAGGACGCTTACATATAAAAGTCCTTAAATCAAACGTCCTCAAATCCCATTTTTGTTGTAGTGGTTTAATCCCAAAATAGGAAGAGATAGGTGTATGCATGCTTTCGGTGCGCCATTTCCCCCAAAGCTTCATTCAAAATGCAGTCTCTAAGTCCTCAAAAGAAGTGAACCCTAGCCCACCAGAATCCTTGCTTGAGCATAGTTGTTTCCAAATTATCCAATGCCTTTTATTTCCATGGACTGAATGACCCCAAAGAAAGTTGGTGAAGTGTCTTTCAATAGATTTTAATACTGCCTTAGGAGGTGCAATCGAGGGAAGAACAAACATCAGTATACTGGTAAGGACCTGTTTGATTAATGTAAATCTCCCTGCAAATGATAAATATTTAGTCTGCCAAGAGGAAATACAGTTGGTAATTTTCTGAACCAAATAATCAAAGTATGAATTTTTCCTTCTTAATCTATAAATAGGACATCCCAGATAGATAAAAGGAAATTCTTTTTTTTTTGTGAATTGAGTTACATATCTTATCTCTTGAGTCCTGTTTAGTGATGTACTGTTCGCCACATAAAAGGAGTTTTTGGACTGATTAAATTTCTGACCAGAGCACCTTTGGCATTCTTCTAGAAAAGACATCAGATGAGTAAGATTTTGTTTGCCACCTTTGGTAAAAATAATCATATCATCAGCAAAACAAAGGTGAGAGATAGACAAAAAACTTCTTGATTAAGCAAACTTTTCAATATAGCCACTATTATTTAAAAATTTTAATCTCCTAGAAAATATGTCAACCATAAGAATAAAAAGGCTAGGAGATAGAGGATCACCTTGTCTGGCACCTCTGCTTGTGGGAAAAAAACCACTTTGACACCCGTCAATTAACACCGAGAAACGGTTATGACTAATGATTCTTTCAATTAATAAGATAAAGTGTTCCCTAAAACCGAACCGTCTCCTGACATTTAATAAGAAGTTCTGGTCAACCCTGTCAAAAGCTTTTTGCATATCTAATTTGATAAAGATGTTACCTCCTCTCCTCTTAATGTTTATGTGATTAACCATTTCGGATGCCACTAACACATTTTCTATAATATTTCTACCCTTGATAAAGCCATTCCGATTAGGTGAAATAATTTTAGTTAAAATGAGACTGAGCCTAGAAGCGACAACCTTACTAACCACTTTACTACATAAAATACATAGGCTAATTGGGAGGAATTCTGAGAAAGAGGGGGGGTTTGTTACTTTAGAAATTAATATGACTTGTGTAGAAGTGAATCTCCAATTTGGATTACAACCAGTCCATAAATCACATATAGCTTCCCATAAGCTAACACCAATAATGTTCCAGCAAAGTTGAATAGAATTTACCTGAAAAACCATCAGGTCCCGGTGCGCTATCACTAGATAAACACAAAACAGCCTCATGAACTTCATTGATTGAAGGGAGGTAGCTCTATGCATCATTGTCTTCATTTTCCATCAACTGACGAATAAAAGAAAGGAAATCTGGATTAGCATCAACAGCATTATCTTTTTCAAGCAGGGATGAAAAGTACATGATTGCCTCTGCTTTAATGTCTTCCATCCAATCCAAGATATCACCATTTGGAGAGGTAATTTTCGAAATACTCATTCTAGCATGTTTCTCTTTATATAAGTTAAAGAATAATTTAGAGTTTGTAACTCCTTTAGAAATCCAAGTCAGTATAGATTTTTGTTTCCAGAATAAAAATTCATACCTAAGATGGCGGATTAATTCTGCTTTTGCATGCAATAGTTTGTTATAATCCTCATCTGATAGATTATTTTCACAAATTGCTACACAATGATTCACTTCATCCTCAGCCATTTTAACATTATTTTGAATATCACCAACAGAATTTTTATTCCAAACACATAATGCATTTTTCACCCTCTTTAATTTGTAAGTAAAAACCTCTAATTTATTTCCATTGACCATGCCTGATTCATTCCAACTATTGGTAACCACATCTAAAAAACCATCACAATTAATCCAAAATTGCTGAAATTTAAATTGTCTCGGGCCAAAAGAGAGTGAATTACCGAAGATTAGGAGGAGTGGAGCATGATCTGAGCATACTATAGGTAGATTTTCTAGATTAATAGTATCGAATATACAGAATCAAGTATAATTAACCACTATTTTATCAAGTCTCCGTTTGGTAATATAGGGTCTCCTTTTGCCCCAAGTAAAATTCGATGCCCTTGGGTTAAAATCAGTTAAACCTAAATTAATCAATAACTGGCCAAATTCCGTCATAAGTGATTCTAATGGAGTCATGAATAGTAAGAGGAATTCCGAACTATGTTGAAGTCCCCTCCCACTAACCAAGGGCCGGCTATTAACTCATTGATGGACAAAAGGTCATTCCATAAAATCCTTCTTTTCACATGAGAGCATTTGGCATAAAAAAAAAGAGCAAGAAAATGGGATGAAATGATATATAAAATTACCATGTATTAACTGGTCGCCATTCACATGAACAGAGAAGGAAAACTCACTAGTCCAAAAAATCCATATTTTTTCAGAGCTATTTAACATACAGTAAGGAAACTTAAACATGAAAGCATATTGCATGATATGAGAAGAATCCACCATAGGTTCAATAACAACTAAAATGAGAGGTTTGAAGTTGTGAGTTAGCTGATTGATTCTTATGTGGGTGGCTTAATTTGCAATCCCACTTGCATTCCATATGACAAATCCTATTCATTTGGTGGTTGGACGAGGTGGCTTGGCTGATGCTCGGGACTTAGATCTAGTTTCCATCGTATATGCTCCTTCTTTCACCAATTGAGAGTCTGAAGAGTAGCCTCTTGGATTCATTTTGTTTCTTATAGATCTGTTTCTAATGCAATATGTTTATTAGGAGCCGTGGGGTCAATCTCTGTGCTTCATTTTATTTGTTTATTTCGAAATTTTCTTCCTGAGGGTATTCTTGGCCAGCCGGGTTTTCGTTGGCCGAATTGTCTGTTTCTACGAAAGGTAGTGCTTCTGTATCTTCCTGAAGGACCACTGCCGTGTCTTTTTGTGTTGCTTGATTTGTAGAGATTAAGTGTTTCTCAGTTGATGGAGAATGTTGCTCATGGGTTTCAGTTATTTGAGTTGGCATAGCTCTATTAGTTGCCTCTGTTGTTTGAGCATTTGCTGATTTGTCTTCGAGCCTCTATTCTGTATGTTCCACGGAGTCCCTTGCCATGCCCTTTTGAGATGCTTGATTTGTGAGGATTGAATTCTTCTCAATGGATTGCAAAGTTGAATGTTGCTCCTAGGTTTCAATTCTTTGAGTTAGTGTAGATCCATTGGTTGCCTGGGTTGTATAAGCAATTTTTGGATTGTCTTTACGCCTCTTTTCTGGGGTCTTGGTTGCCGGATAAGAACAGCTGGGTTCTTCTATAGCTTTTCCTTTATCCCAAACCTCTATTTTCTGAGGAGCTTGTTTCGTGGGAACCAGCTGCAGTAAAGGTTTTTCTGGCTTCTCCTTCTGTATAAAGCGGCAATCTACAACGGCATGTCCTAATTTGCAGTAGCAATGATTGTATGGTGGGAAACCTTCATAGTTGATATTTTGCGACAATCCTTTGTCTCCCTATTCAAACCAGATTCGCCTCGGGTGCTCTCTGAGTAGATCTATTTCCACACACACTCGTCGATTAAGGGATTTGGCAGCCTCGTCTAATTTGAGTGGATATCCTAAAAGAGAGAAATGTTATTAAATTAACGATTTAATTATGATTCAATTACGACTCGATCATTAAATCGTGAATCAGTCATTTTTATAATTCGATAACCTAAAAGCTGTGGAGAAAAATATTTTCACAAAATCTCTTATTTTTCACACGGGAAATCTCATTATTTCACATAAGCAATTATTGTACTTTGCTTGTTTGAATCCCATCATTTAATATAGTTCCTATGAAAATTTTGCCACTTAATTTGGAGGGGTTCTTGAAAAGGTTAATGAACAGTGCAGTACTACTTGTGAATGACGTAAAGAAGTGTTAATTAATAATTGATTGAAGGAAACAGAGAAGATGAACTATTACAGATTAGAAAATAACTAAGATCAAGAGAGGAAATACATAAAAAATGCCCCATCATCTATAAGAGTACGGCATCCATATATATTAATGTTATTCCAAGTCAAATGCAAAATGTTATCCAGACAAAAGTATATCCACCCCAACTAAAACGGCAATAATTTAAAAAATCCGCCTTTTATGACCAGAATTCATTTAAAAAATCCTATCTGTTTATTAAAAAATAAATTTATATTTTCTTCCCCCAAAATTGTAAAGAAATTCAAATGAAACAGCTGTACCCCAGGACTAAGAAATCTACATCTGCTTTCAGGTACGCTATTTTTGAATGATTAGGTAAGTTTAAGGTAAAGGAAGCACTTTAAAGTGTCTAGCTACCAAAAATATTAGTGAAATTAAAGGAGAGAAGCATTTAAATTTAATTTTTTGGGCACGTACAAAAGTCAAATTAAAGCCTATAATTTGAGTATGTCTTAATCTGAAATTGAAGCCCAAAGATATTGAAATGCATATTGAGTGAAGAGTGATATATAATTAATTAATGGTATTTGTAATTTTTTATGGAAAAAACTTAGTAAGTGTAAAGATACGATCTTATTATATTAAATTTTATTTATTTGTTATTATTTATATTTTAAGTTATTTAAAATTAAATGTCTTTATTCTTAACTCTTGTTTTGAATTAAGGTGAAGAAATTGAGTGTCCCATACTTTTTGAGTTTAAGATTGCAGCAATGAAGGAAATAAAAGATTATTATATATGTGATTTGTCTATTTCTTTTTTCTTTTTTTTTAAATGTATTTTGTCATTTTATCTACCTATTTATTTTATTGTTCTTGGTGCATTCTCTATTATTTTTGGAGGATGAATTTTGACCTTGTAAAATTTCGTCTTTCTTTAAGAAATCTCCATGTAATTTTTGTTTAATTACTAATTAGTTCTATTTCTAAACTTGTTCAAAATCTTTTAAAAAGTACCTGGTTTTTTTTTAATATTTAGTGTTATAATAATTATATCTAAAAAAGCAATTAAAAGTCATCTACAAAAATATTTTTATGAGTGTAAATGGGATAGATAGCATATCCCAGAATCCACTATGACGCTTCCCACCCGGAACGCAGCTATAGGCTTGACAGTAATTATGTAATTATGATTAATTATTCGATAATCATCAATAAATCTTTAGACCTATCATATCAATAGATACATATTCATCATATATATAAATATATATATATATATATATATATTAAATATTTCGAAGGCAACTTGCACGTCAAATTTTCTTGACGCATCTACGCTTCCGACTTCCGAGATTTATATATTATTTGCTGAGCTCAAAAAGTTATGGTGTCCCATCATTCTCCATATTTAAGAAGGTCAAACCAATAATGCACTGGTCATTTTCTTGAATTATATATGTGGCTGGATCTGGTAATTAATTAATTAAATTTTAATGTTAATATTTCAATTTTAATTTATTCAAATTTAAATGTGTTATTTTTTTCAAATAAATAAACTTTTAATTTAAAATATCAATAACTATCTATTTTAAGTATTTATGACTATTAACTTCAAAGTCACACTATTATTGATTATAATAATTAAATACACTCCTCAATTTTTCATCAAATAAAAATGAAATATTTTATTTTTGAATATAGGCCAAAGGTTTTTCTTTTCCGTCTAAATATATTTAAAGATATAATTTTTCACAAATACTTTGTCTGGCATTGGAGCTCACTAGGTTTTTTTATATTCACATTATTAACAAATGGTTATTTTCGTATTAATATATATGAGTTTACGCTCTAACATTTTTATGTAATTCTATATCTACTATATCAAGCAATTAATTTTATATAAATATTAATCCACATATGTCCAAATTATAACCATATATTGATTAGAAAAGAGGGCTACGCCTTTCTTCATTGATTACAAAAATTTCACATATAAAAAAAAGTCAACCATGACTCTCTTTTACGATAACCTTAATTTGAATGTTAGACAATTTGATACACCGCCATAAAATAATAATAACTTATCATTTTTTAAAACAGTATTGTGATTTCATCCAGAAAATCTCTATCCATACAAGTCATTTTCTCGGTATGATAAAATATCTTTGTGACATTAACTTTTTCCCAAAGTCGAATGCACAAAAACTCATCCATAAAAACCATGTCTTCTCAAAGCAAAAATGACACATACAGTTCAACAAAATAGTATCCCAAAATTAAACCTAACGGAGAATATGATGATCTTTCTCTTTGCTGTCCTCCTCTTCATCTTTATGTTTATCAAAACTATAAAGAAATCCAAACCCATGAAACTGCCCCCAGGACCAAGAACATTACCTATAATAGGAAATCTCCATCAGCTAATTTCCAGTCCTCTCCTTCATCACACTCTAACAGATTTAGCCAAGAAATATGGGCCATTGATGCACCTCAAGCTCGGTGAAGTTCCCACTATCATCGTCTCTTCTCCGGAAGTTGCCAAAGAGGTAATGAATGAACATGACGTCATATTTGCATATAGACCCTTTACTGTTTGTGTCAAGATACTATACTATAATGGTTCAGACATTGCCTTTTCCCCTTATGGAGATTATTGGAGGCAAGTTCGAAAGATTTGCACGACGGAAGTTCTCGGTGCAAAACGTGTACAAACCTTTCGATCAATTAGGGAAGAAGAGGTCTTAAGTATGATCAGATCAATCAGAGGATCTTCGATCGCAAATCTCAATAGGATGATCTTTTTATTGACGTATAATATCACGGCGCAAGCTGCTTTTGGTAAGAAAACAAAGTACCAAGAAGAATTTGTAGGGATTATGGAGGATGTTATGAAGCTTGTTGGAGAAATCAGCTTAGCAGATATGTACCCTTCAATCAAGATCATTGAATTGATTACTGGAGTGAGACAGAAGTTGGAGAAAACCAGGGAAAAGATTGATAGAATAATGGGGACCATTTTGAATGAGCATAAAGAAGAAGGCAGAAAATCAAGAAGCAAAGAAGAAAAGGACTTGGTTGATGTTCTTCTCAGGGTTCAAAGTAGTGGGGATTTTGGTATTCCACTAACAGATGATAATATCAAAGCGATTATTTTTGTAAGTTCACATGAAGCTGACTTTTCTGAATTATTCTTTATAGATATATTATATTAATTAACTCTAATAAATTTGGCATCTGATATTTTAAATTTTTTATTGCTATTGGCATGTTAGAGAATATACTAATTAATGAGTGCATTAGGAAATCTAGAATCTAAGGTTTAGCCACAAAATATTTCTTCCTTGGTAAATATTAGCCACGAAATATTGACTGACCTAGAAAAAATGACTTTCATTTCAAGCATGACTGTCATTTCATCATTTCAAGATTCTTGTGCTATGGGTAAATTGTGTGTTTGCGTATGTTGAAAAAAAAAATTGAATAGGGAATGTTTTTTATTTTCTTTTGTAATAATAACAATTGTACTCAAATTATTTTTCAGGATATTTTCAGTGCAGGAGGAGAGACATCGTCAACAACTTCAATATGGGCAATGTCTGAAATGATTAAAAATCCGAAAGTACTTGCAAAGGCTCAAGAAGAGGTACGAAACCTCTATAACGAAAGAGGTAACGTTGATGAATCAAAAATACATGAATTAAGGTACTTGCAAGCAGTAATCAAAGAAACAATGAGATTGCACCCCGCCGTTCCTTTACTCCTTCCAAGGGAATGCAGTGAGCAATGCAAAATTTCTGGATACGACATTCCAGTGAAAGCTAGAGTTATCATAAATGCAAGTGCAATAGGCAGAGATCCTAAGCATTGGCCCGAGCCGGAGAAATTCAACCCAGAGAGGTTTCTTGAATCTGAATATGATTTTAGGGGTACCAATTTTAGTTACATTCCATTTGGTGCTGGAAGAAGGGTATGCCCTGGAATATCATTTGGTCTACCAAACGTGGAGCTGCCACTTGCACAACTTTTGTTCCATTTTGATTGGAAACTCCCAGGCGCATTGCCGCTAGAAGAGTTAGATATGTCCGAGAAATTCGGGTTGACTGTCGGAAGAGGAAATGATCTGGAATTGGTTCCAATTACATATTCTCGTTCTTTTCTAAAAGAGGATATCCATAGGATTGCTTGAATCCATTCATGTATCACAATAACTTGAGAGAAAAATGATACTGTTGTTCTTTAGTTACTATAAGAAGTTATTTCGAATGGAGACATTAATTACTGCAATACCATTTTTTATAAGTTATTATAAGTCTTTTCATACAAGTCTAAAAAATATCTAGGATGGAAATGTTAAGCAAAAACAGTCAAAAATATACATGTCAAAATGAGAGGAAAAAAAATCTTGAATGGACTCAAGAAAGGGATTAATGTTGCCAACAAAACGACAAAATGAGTCTAATAATGAAAAGACTATAATCAAGAAAGGGTAAGGAGGACATAGTGAAGAACACTAGGCCTTTAACATTTTCTATCAATTATTCTATAAAACTATAGCAAATTTATCCTCTTGTGACGAAGAATCAACTATAATCACTTGTACCTAATATCAGTGTTGTCAGAACGGGTCGCAATGCCAATCCGGTTCGATTTGTGGTTGAACCGGGAATCGGAAGAAGGGTATTATGTTCTGGCATATCATTTGGTCTGCCAAACGTGGAGCTGCCACTTGCACAACACATTTGTTCGATTTTGATTGGAAGCTCCCAGGGGAATTGCCGGAAGAAGAGTTGGATATGTCGGAGAAATTTGGGTTGGCAGTCGGAAGAGAAAATGATCTGGAATTGTTTCCAATTCCATATACTCTCGTTCTTTTCTAGAATAGGATATCCATAGGAGTCCAAGATTCCATTCACGTACTATAACAACAAAATGATACTCTTGTTTATTTATTATAAGAAGTTATTCCAAATAGAGACATTAATGACTCCATTACCATTTTTTATAAGTTATTATAAGTCCTTTCATACATACATATCTAAAAAATATCTTGGATGGAAATATGAAACAAAAAGAGTAAAAAATATATATGTCAAAATGAGAAGAAAAAAAAAAATCTTGAATTGACTTAAGACAGGGGCAAAGACGACATAGTACTTAATATAGCCAACAAGACGATAAAATGAGTCTATTAGTGCTGCATAATTGAAGAACACTTGGATTTTAACATTTTCTATCAATTATTGCATAAAAATAAACCAAATTTATCCTCTTGTGATGAAAAATCAATTGGTTAATATCAAATTTCGTGAGGTTGTGCTTTTAAGTGTCTGTGATAAGGTTTATTCCGACTATACATAGCAGCAGCTTTAATTGACTAGAATTGAAGCAAAAGTAATATATATCACTGCAAAGCTATCACTACTTGAAGAGATGATCTTGCATCTTCACTAGTCATGGTGCTCATCTTTTCCCTCCCTGCCTTACTTCTCTTCTTCTTCGTGGTAATCAAAATTGCAAAGAAATCCAACAATTCTGTAATAAAACTACCTCCAGGGCCAAGACCACTTCCCATCTTAGGTAACATGCACTTGCTTTTTGGCCTCCTTCCACATAAGATTCTGAGAGACTTGGCTATGGAATATGGACCATTGATGCACCTGAAGCTTGGTGAAGTTTCAACTATCATCGTCTCCTCTCCAGAGGTTGCCAAAGAGGTCATGCATGAACACGATATCATATGTTCTTCTAGACCTCAGCTTCTAAGTGCCAAGATGATTACTTACAATTGTTTGGATATCGCGTTCTCCCCATACGGTGATTACTGGAGACAACTGCGGAAAATCTGCACGGTGGAGCTTCTAAGTACAAGACGAGTCCAAACATTCAGATCGATAAGGGAAGAGGAAGTTCTGAATATGATCAAATCAATTTCTGAACAAAAGGGTTCAGCTGTGAATCTAAGCAAAATGATCTTCCCCCTCACTTTTAGCATCACTGCAAAGGCTGCTTTTGGTAAGAGAAGTAAATACCAAGAAGATTTTGTGAATGTTATCAAGGATGTAGTAAAGTTGATAGGAGGGTTCAACGTGGCCGATATGTACCCTTCATTTAAACTACTTGAATCGATCGGTGGAACCAAACAGAAACTTGAGAAAACCCACAAAAGGATTGATGGAATTATGAAAAGCATAATCGAAGAGCATAAAGAGAAACGCGGGAAATCTCCAAGTGAAGAAGCAAAGGAGGATCTTGTTGATGTTCTTCTCAACATTCAAGAAGCTGGGGATCTTGGACGCTTAACAGACGACAGCATTAAAGCAGTACTATTTGTAAGTGGAATCTAATTCACGATTATTCATTTTTTATGCAGACATTTTTAATGGGCGTCAAGTCAAATCCGATCCAAAGGGACCGTACCCCTAATAACAAAAATTAGATTGTAGATATGGTAGTAGTGATTCTATGCACGGGGAATTAATTGATTAATAAAATTTAATAATTTTCCAAAACCAAGAAAATAAGAACAAAAATAAAAATTGGGGAATTTTGATTTGAGATGCAGAACAATAAAATACGCAATTAACAAATGAAGTTATAGATAATTCAATAATATATAAAGCCTAGTTAAAGTTGATCATTTCCTTTCCTGCTTATGAATTAATCGTTGATACAAAAGATAATTAGCATGCAAATATGATAAGACACTCATACAAGTTGTCTAAATTTACCAATTCTTCCTAATTTATGATAACTGTGGGATGCTTATCAATTAATCCCTAATTAACAAACAATTAATCACATCAGCAAATAGAACAACACATCTCTAGATAACAAACTCTTGTGTCTAATGTTCAAACTAGAACATATTATTCCTTGAGGAAATAAAACCGTTGTTTCTAAGTGATGGTCTTAAACAATTAAGATATTAAAACTGTCACTAACAATAAATTATTATGAAAACTTAGCAATCACTATCACATCAAGAAATTAAACAAAGTTCCTCCCTCCTTCCAGAATCCTATATAATCATGTAAAACAATGGAAGAATGCATTCGTCTTTAGCAAAATTACTAATTTATCTGATTCTCATTTTCTCAGGATGTTTTTAGTGCTGGTGGTGAAACATCGTCAACAACTGTAGAGTGGACAATGTCTGAAATGATTAGGAACCCTAAAGAAATGAAAATTGCACAAGAAGAGGTAAGGAAAATCTATGACGGGAAAGGCAGTGTTGATGAATCTCTTCTTCAGGAATTAAAATACTTGCAAGCAGTGATCAAAGAAGCTATGAGACTACACCCACCTGTCGCTCTGTTACTTCCGAGGGAATCCCAGGAGCCATGCGAAATCAATGGGTATGAAATACCTGCCAAGAGTAGAGTCCTTGTTAATGCATGGGCAATAGGTAGAGATCCAATGCATTGGAATGAACCGGAGAAATTCAATCCCGAACGGTTCCTCGATTCAGAACTTGATTTCCGGGGCAAAGATTTTAGTTTTCTTCCATTCGGTGCAGGAAGACGGATATGTCCTGGGATAACTTTTGGCCTAGCAAATGTTGAGCTCCCCCTTGCTCAATTGTTGTACCATTTCGACTGGAAGCTCCCTGGAGAACTAAAGCCAGAAGAACTGGACATGTCGGAGAACTTTGGGTTGGTAGTTAGCCGGAAAAATGATCTATGCTTGATTCCAATACCTTATGCTCTTTCTTCTGTGAAATAGGCTCTCCAGAAGTTATATATATCTAGATTATCCTAGTACTATAAATCATTATGTATATATATATATATATATATATGTTTAAATGCACCTCACTTTTCCTCTTATTAATAACTTTAAAGGTACAATAGTATGTACTCTTCTTATCTTATGTCCTAATTCCCAAATCTGATGCTAAGTGATATACTGTCTTGCTGCGAAAGGAGGGAAAATACACCATAAGTAAAAACCTAAAATTGAATATTCTTTTCTATCAAGTGTCTCTCTTTACAATCCATTTATGTTAAGATATGAAGTAGCATTGATTTACGTATTTGCTACGGGACCAATTCATTTATCAATTATTATCTCCTAAGAAAGGTTGAGATGAAATTCTTTTTAGTTACATAATGGATAAACTTATATATATATATATATATATATATATATAAATAAAAGGTAGCATGGATTTAGAACTTTGCCTTCAAGTTAGATGTTGACATGCACTTTCCAATTGTACCTTGCGAGCAAGTGGAATCTCGTATTGATCTCAATTATACACAATGGCAGTGTCTAACAGCCAGTTATTTTTTTTAACCTATCTGACACTACAGGAAATATGGGATTTAGCATTAATTTTTTTAAAAAAAACTTTACTTAGGTTTTAACAAGGGTTTTTGGTGGATTTTGTGACGAAATAATTTGAAGTAATATCTTTTATTTTTAAATTTTTTATGAATGTCTGACTTAATTTTTTTTTTTTTTCATATTATGATCCGTCAATGAATTCTGGCGTTGGTCAAGGGAGTTAACCGACACAAATATAATTAGACAATAGTATAAAATAGTTTTGACAAAAGAAATTCTTTCAAAAATATTTTTGACCGGTGAAATGTTGTCAATAACAATTTATAAAGATGTAAACAAATTAATTTATTATATGACAAATTAATAATTTAATAACATGGTATATCTGTCAAGTAATCTTAAATTATTGGTGAGATTTCTCATAACAAAATTATTGATGGATGCAAATTAGCTAAACCTATTTTAAAATTTCTATTTTAATTAATATTTTCCATAATGAAGAATTTGATCTAATCTTATTTCTAATTACCAAATATAATATTTTTTCAAATAGAAATGAAAAAACTTGAATGAATAAAAAGTGAAAATTGTTTCACAGTTAAAAATAGTGAAACAAAATGTATTATAAAAAGGAAATATCTCAAACACTCAGTGATAGTTCGGTTGGATAGCAGGCTATTATCTCCAGGTGAGATGGGGAAATCGAATCTAATTAGTTATATATTTTATAGATCTTAAAAAACAAAAAAATTTATATATATCTTATCAATAAAAAAAATAATATATATTTTTTTATAAATAGAGTTTTGCCAAGACCAGAGTTTTCTTAATGTATAAAACAAATGCCTAGGCCTTAACTAGAGAAGTTCAAGACGTTCCATCTAGTTGGGCTTGGAATACTTGATATTCTTTAGTCTGGTTCAACGATTTTTGTTGGGTGTCGTTTGTACTTGTTCAACCAACTACCTCAAAGTCATTGTATAGAATTTCATGTCCAGCTTTTATAATTGGGCTTCATCATACATCATCCCATGAGGTTAATCACATTCCTTATCCTGACTTTATTTTGTTGGATAGCCTGCATCGTCCAAACGCTTCCTCATTTTTGCTGGACCAACATCTCTAATTTCACCCATCCATAGTTGCTCCATGATTGAGAATATCCTGCATATAGGTTTTAGCACCACATATCATAAAATCTTGTAGATCATCAATATCATCCTCATCTATTTGTTTCCTCTTTTGTTTTCCTATGCCTTTTATCTCATTTTGCCTTTTTAAAAATTTTTTTTTTTAAAATTATTAGGATTAGATTCACACATACACTTTAATTATATCGTTAATAGTTATAAAGTCAAAGATACGATTTGTACTATAAAAACTTAATCTTTAAGCTACTTTGTAATACCTTTTATACAATTTTCCTTGTATTAATCATTGTCTTGTACTTTATTATAATGTTACTCCTTTCTTCATTCATTACAAAAATTTCACATACACAACATTAATAGTTAAAACTTTATTAATTCATTACTCAATTTCTTAATTTGACTACTGTAGCAAAATAATAATAATTTTTTTATTTTTTAAACACTGTTGTGGTTTCATCCAAGAAAAACTGTAACCATATGATTGTCGTTTTGGACGGTTTGACAAATATCTTCCTGACATATTTTAAACACTATTAAACTCTAACCATATTATTGTCTATAAAAAGCAGGTCTTCTCAAAGCAAAAATGACATATAAACAAAATAGTATCCCAAAATTAAACCTAATGGAGAATATGATCATCTTTCCCTTTGCTTTCCTCTTCTTCATCTTTATGTTTATCAAAACTACAAAGCAATCCAAACCCATGAAACTGCCCCCAGGACCAAGAACTTTACCTATGATCGGAAATCTCCATCAGCTAATTTCCAGTCCTCTTCTTCATCACACTCTAACAGATTTGGCCAAGAAATATGGGCCATTGATGCACCTCAAGCTCGGTGAAGTTCCCGCTGTTGTCGTCTCTTCTCCGGAAGTTGCCAAAGAGGTAATGAATGAACATGATGTCATATTTGCATATAGACCCTTTACTCTTTGTGTCAAGATACTCTACTATAACGGTTCGGACATAGCCTTTTCCCCTTATGGAGATTATTGGAGGCAAGTTCGAAAGATTTGCACGGTAGAAGTTCTCGGTGCAAAACACGTACAAACCTTTCGATCAATTAGGTAAGAAGAGGTCTTAGGCATGATCAGATCAATCAGGGGCTCTTCGATCGCAAATCTCAATATGATTTTTTTTTTTTTTTAAACCGTCTTGGAGACGGGGGGTTTGGCGTAGACCCCTACCTGTTTATTCCAAATAAAATTGATGAAAGTGAGATTACAACAGTAGTTA
>JAWZTD010030989.1:0-14806 GCA_035221335.1 Echites panduratus
TGGGTTCGACCCTACTTGCCCTACTGCATAGTTTGGTAATTAGGTTTAATTTGCATGTGTTGCGACGCGCACGGTCACGGCTTCTGCCTGACAGTTTCCTTGTGGATGTGCCACCGACGATTTCCAGTGTTTGATCTTGAGTCTTTTGCATTCAGCTGTGAATTTTGACAAGAACTGGGTGCCGTGATCTGTCACGACTGCTCTCGGTATTCTGAATCTACATAACACCTGGTCGTGGAAGAAATTTAACATGTTTTCCTCGGTTGGGTGCACCAAGGCCTTTGCCTCTATCCATTTTGAGAAGTAGTCAACTGCGATAACTAGGAATTTCCTTCCTCCGCTTACTTTATGGAAAGGGCCCATTAGGTCCATTCCCCACATATCAAATGGCCATGACGAGATCATAGGGGTTTGCTGGATCGAGGGCAATTTTGGTATGCTTCCAAACTTTTGACACTTCTCGCATTTCGGGTATATTCCTCGGCATCTCGCCTCTGAGAAGGCCAGTAGTACCCCAAATTTGTAATTCTGTCCGCCATAGACCTAACCCCCGGATGGCCACCGCATACCCCCTCATGTACTTCCTCGATTAACGGGGTAGTTAGGTGAGGGGAGATGCATCGTAATAATGGTTTTGAGAAAGATCGCCTGTAGAGTATCCCGCCTATTAGGGTATATCTAGCTGCCCTCTTTCTAAGTGCCAGTGCATCCTTTGATTTTGCCGGGGGGTGTCCTTTCAAGAAATCTACTATTTACTGTACCCAATCCGTAGGCGAGTTATTGGTGGAGCTTTCTATGATTTGAGCTATGTCACGCGGCGGGATGTTTGGCCCATACTTTTCTTCTATTTCGATGCCCTCAACTATCCCGCGGGAAGTAGATGCTAGTTTAGAGATATGGTCAGCTCGCTGATTTTCTTCTCTTGGTATCTTGGTGAGCTCAAAATATTCGAAGTCCAGGATTTGGAGGTGCACTATGTCTCGATAGCTTTTCAAAATTTCATCATTTACCTGGAATTCTTCATTGACTTGATTTACTACTACCTGAGAGTCACTTTTCACCCGTATCTTTCGGATTCCTAACCTTTTTGCCCAAAGAATTCCCGCTAGTAAGGCTTCATACTCCATGTTATTGTTGGTACCAGTGAAGTGGAATCTGCATCCTTTTTCTAGTTGTATTATTCCACCTGGTGACGTCAAAACAATTCCTGCACCATTCCCCTCATTGTTCATAGCCCCGTCTACGAATAGTATCCATACGTTAGAGGCTTGTTTCTCCTTTTTGGAATTTCCAGCTTTTTCTTTTTCACGAGTTTGATCCTCATAGTTGGTAGAGGTCTCGGCGACGAAATCCGCCAGGGCTTGCCCTTTGATTGACTTTCTAGGCATGAAGTGTATATCAAAAGCACTGAGTTCTATGGTCCATTTTAACATTCTGCCAGATGCATCAGGTTTATGAAAAACCTGCTTTAAGGTGCATTGGTGTAGACTTTTATTTTGTGGCAATCAAAGTAGGCCCTAAGTTTTCTAGAGGCGATCACCAAAGCGTAGGCTAACTTTTCTGTATTAATGTACCGAATCTCGGCCCCTTGAAGAATTTTACTTACAAAATAGATGGGAAACTGTTTTCCATCTTTCTCTTTGAGTAATACTGCGGCCACCGCTAAATCGGAGGCCGCGATGTAAAGATACAGATCTTCACCTACACTAGGGCTTGCGAGCAAAGGTAGCTCTGATAGGTAGTCTTTAAGAGATTTGAAAGCCTCCGAGCACTACTCATTCCAAGAGAAATCCTCCTTGGCCCTCTTGAGGGCGCCGAAGAATGGGAGACATTTTTTCGCTGATCGAGATATGAACCTCCCTAGTGCTGCTATGCTCCCTGTTAGCCTTTGCACATCCTTTGGGCATCTTGGCTCCTCCATATTGATGATTGCCGAGATTTTCTCGGGGTTAGCCTCAATCCCTCGTTGAGTGACCATAAATCCCAAGAATTTGCTGGATTCTACCCCAAAGGTGCATTTGGTCGGATTTAGCTTCATGTTGAACTTATTTAGATTGTCGAAAGTTTCCCTTAGGTCTTTTAGGTGACTTTCCCCTTGCTAGGTCTTGATGATCATATCGTCGACGTATACCTCCACATTCCGCCCGATCTGCGATTTTAATATCAGGTTCACCATCCTTTGGTACGTTGCCCCAGCATTTTTCAGACCAAATGGCATGACGTTGTAGCAATATGTTCCTCCGCCAGCTAGGAATGAGGTGTGAATTTGATCCTCTTTTGCCAGCTTGACCTGGTGGTAACCGGAGAAAGCATCAAGAAAACTAAAAGTCTTGTACCCAGTTGTGGAGTCTACCATGGAGTCTATTCGTGGTAATGGGTAGCAATCTTTCGGGCATGCCTTATTGAAGTCGGTGAAGTCCACACACATCCTCCACTTGTCGGTGGCCTTCTTGACCATTACCACGTTTGCCAACTAAGTGGGCTATTTCACTTCCCGGACGAACCGTGCGACGAGTAACTTGTCAACCTCCTCCTTTATGGCCACCTCTTTCTCAGGACCAAATCTTCTGGGCTTTTGTTGGATAGGTTTGGAAGTCGCACTAATGTTGAGACGGTGGACAATTACCCATTTATTTATTCCGGGCATTTGGTTGACCTCCCATGCAAAGATGCCCACATATTCCTTGAGAAGCTCTATCAAGGTTTGCCTTTCTTCCCTTGTCGAGGAGGTCCCGATCTTTATTTTTTGCTAGGGATAAGCTGGATTGATTTCTATTTCTTCTTACTCACCTTTTTCCTTTTCGCTAGGTTTTCTGTGATCGCCCTAATAGCCAGAGGGAAAGAGGGATCTGAATCTCGCTTTCTCTTTCTAGATGCTAGTTGGTGTCCCAAGGAGTCACCGGGGCGACTTGTGATGGTGATGATCTGTCCGTTTTGTGGGATTTTGACCCTTTGGTGTGGGGTAGATGTCACCATCTCGAAAGCTGCCTGCGAGGTTATCCCAAGGATTGCATTATATGAGGAGTTCAAATCAAGCACGAAGAAATTTTACCACTTCGGTTCGGCTACAGGTGGTGTCTCCTAGTCGGACGGGGATGTTGATGCTCCCCTTGACGTGCACCCGGTGATTTGTGAACCCTTCTAAGACCCCGTTGTACGGAGTTAGATGCGCGTCAGGGATCCCCATCTCCTTGAAGCAGGAATAGTAAATAATATCTCTACTAGCCCCAGTGTCCACCAGAATTCTTTTGACCCTCCATGGGGCCATCCCGTTAATCTCGAGCTAGGCCTCAATGTTGAGCGGGTAGGATCTGGCGGTCACTGTGGGAGCCAACTCTCTCTTTTTAAAAGATATCTCCTCCTCTTCTCCAACCACCTCCGCCAGTGAATACATCTGGGTGAGTGAGTGGATTTGTCTTTGGAGCTGGGTGTTGGATGAGACGGGCTCAATTATCATGTTGATGACTCGTCCTTCCCTCGATGGTCCGGCTTTGTCTTCTCCTCATGGGGCATCCGCTTTAAATTCCTGCAAGTGTCCTCTGTTCAAAAGCCTTTCAATGGCAATTTTTAATTGCAGACATTGTTCTGTTGCGTGACCATGGTCTCTATGGAAAGCACAATATTTCCCTCGGTCCCTTTTTTCTCGATTTTCGGGATTGAGGGGCCTAGGGTCTTCTACTCCAAATTTGTCTTTGAGCAAGGAAATCAATTCAGCCCTGGGGGTGTTCAAAGGAGTGAAATTTTCAGTCCTCCTCGTGTGGTTTTTTCCCTCGCGGGAGTCCCTTCTTGGGGAGTTAACCCTCTTGTCACTTATCTGGGGGGATCCTGCCTGTTGGGAAGCCGCCAACTTCTTTGCTACCTCGAACATCTCTGCGATAGTCTTCAGCGGTCGGATGTGAAATTCGGTTTTTAGGTACGTGGATGCGGTACCATGGATGAAAGAATGTAGGGCGAACTCTGTACTCACCCCGCCAATGTCATCATATACTTTTTTGAATTTTTCAATGTAACTTTCCAGGTTCTCCCCTGGATATTGTTTGATATTGAAAGGTCGCCCTGGTTTTTGGCCAAGGCTCCTGCTATCCCGAATCTGGCCAAAAATTCCCTCTCTAAGGTGGACCACCCATCGATGGATTCTGGCTTTAGATTGGTGAACCACGTAGTTGCCTTGTCTCCTAACGTGCTAGCGAAAGCTTTGCATTTTACTGCTTCATCGTTGGTGATGACCCCCATGGCATGCTCGTATCTGCACAAGTGGTCTTGGGCTCTCCCTTTGCCTGTATACAACGGTAAGGAGGGCAATTTGAAGTCGGGATTGGGGGGAGCGTCCCTGATCCATTTGGCGAAAGGAGATTTGGTGATTGGTAATTTCCTGGGAGATCGAAACCGATCCTTTGGTCTTCTCCTCTCCGGCGTGGCTCCTCTTCTCCCTCGGGAGTCGTGGGAATGTCCCCACTCTCTCTTTCTTTTGTCGTATCTTGTGGGATTTCTGGATTCACCCGTCTGACTTTTAGGAGCTCTTGGCGGTATTCTGCTTTCTTGGACTTCCGTGGCTCGTGGCTTGGTTGCTTCTTTCCTGCAACTGAGCCTTCCCTGTGGTTCACGACTTTCCTGTCGGGGTTAATCCCGGAGAGATGGTCTCTCGAGGGATGTTCTGACGGTGAGGGTATTGGTACAGGTGGTGGTAAAGTGTGGCCAATGGTCTCCATCCTTTGACTTAATCTTGCCCATTCCATCATTATTTTATTTTTCTCCTGGGCTAAATGCAATTCTTCTTCAAGCCTTTGTATTCTGGAGGAATCTTTAGAAGGTTGTTCCTCAGTGAGCCCCTTGTTGAAGTTGAGGGTTCTTTTGAGGTCCTTGGCTCCGGAGGCATTAGCTCCGGGGGGCCCGAGTCTCTACTTATCTAAAACTCTGGCCGGGAAGTTGTACTCCCTTCTTTGTACTACAGCCGGGGTGATGGGTTCGTCCCTGGGGATGATTTCTGGTTGGTCATCACTGATAGGGAGGAATGACTGTCGTGACTTTTCTTGCGTTACCTCTTTTCCTCTTCCAGATCTCTCTGATCGTTCCGAAGGACGTGATGCCATCGTTGCTTAAGTAATGAGAACTTTTCTTTAGGGATTACGTTGAAGCGTTCCCAGTAACGGAACCAATCTGATGATGCAATAATCCTTCAGAATCTCTCTGATACTTGGAGAGGATCCATTTAGAGGTGGGAGGAGACATGCACAAAGATGGAGATCCTCTCCTGGGATAACTCCGATGCTTAAGTCAGAATCTTGTTTAGCAATCTGGAGTGGAGTATATGGTAGAAAAGATCAGTTACCTTTCAGGAGGCTGATGATCCTTTATTTATACCAGAGTATCAGTGGCACTTCAGTAAATAAGTCAAGGCATGTGATCAATACGGAAAGGCAATCATGCTGACTAGCACTTAGGCCATACTTTTGGGTGCTTGGGGCCCAGATTTACCGGATATGGAAAGGGGGTGCCGGTTATGGAGCTTTGTGTCCTTAGCCCCCAATTTGACGTGCATTTAATGTTAGTCACATCAGTCAATTCAGTATACCCGGACCTGCTGAGTAATGGGACCGAACAACCCGCTATAGGGATAATGAATAAGCGAGATGCGGGATCCTCCTGGTTACGATACTGGTGGGTTGCGAGATATAGAAAGGTGATATGGGAGGCGGGTTGCGAGATACTTCCAGATCTTGATCCTTCAATTTTATAATTGTTAATATAAATATTTATTTTATAATATACAATAAGGATTTATGATTTAAAATCTTTTCAATGAATATTTAATAACATAAGTAAATATACGATAGGCACTAATTGCAATAGATTAAAATTAGAGACACACAAAAACTAGATAACCGTATGTTATCTAATGAGATATTTATATAAACATATATTATTCAATTATTTCTATTTTATTTGACTAAGATGTAAACTCTTTATATAAATTATCTTTTCAATCTTATTGAATTATATGAGAAATAAAGAATATGCAATTCATGGAAAAAACTATAACTACCATAAAAAAATTATTAAATAAATAAGACTTCTAAATTCTTTAAAATCAGTTGTCATTTTAATAAATGAAATTTCTTATGTTCCGCCTTTTTAAATTGTTATATATATTATTTATTTTGAAAAACTCAAAAGTTTTCTTTTTTTAATAAATTAAAAAGTCTTTAAATATGTTTGATTTTTTTATGAATATATTTATTTTATATCAATTTAATTATTATATAGTGGAATTAAATTATTCTGAAATTTTTATTTTTGAATATTTGGTCTTAAATTGAACATGGTTTTATAAGAGAATGAAATATAAATATCTCTTTGTTATTGGAAAGTCAACAATGACTAATTCCTGAAACTCACAAGAACATTTACAAATATATTTGAAAGAGAAAAGAAATTTGCAATTCGAAGGAAGTTAACCCTCTAGTTTGGGTGCATTACTGTAAAAAGAAAAGAAATCATTCCTCTTCAATCAAAAGGAATCATAGATTAAAAGGAAAGTAGAAAACAAACGTTAATTAAAAAAAAGACTTTGTTCATATTAAAAGATACATGCGAAGGAGTATGCAGATCCCATCATCAAAGGAAAAAAAAAAAAAGGTGAATTAAAAATAATTTTATTTGTCTTAAAAGATACCTAGGAGGGAGCAGAAGAGAATAGTAAACTGAGAAAATTTACCTAGGAGTAGGAGGGAGCATAACATAATTGTAATTGAGAGCTCCAATGTTGGAAAGGAGGAGCATAAGCAATTAGGGACTTTGAGGTGGATTTTATAGAAAAATGGAAAAAAAAAACGAAGAGTTTTTTAAGAAATCTACCAGTTTTTTATATAAATAAATAAATAACAAAGAGTTTTATAAGAAATATAATAGTTTTATAAAAAAAATCCTTAAATTTTAGTGGAAAACAAAGTATCGTTCAATGAGGTGACTCCAAATCACTCAAAACACTAATTTGAAGCGAAAAATTTTCAAAGATTGATTCTATTTTAATAATAATAACAATAATCTATTTGGAACATTTCAATAGATAGAGTAGTGAATTGACATATCATAGGTAAGATTCTTCCCTATAACCTAAGTGAATCTCACTACAATACTTTACTTTTAAGAGATACAGTAGTTTAAAGATATTTTTTCTAACCTTTTTGTTTTCCCTTGAAAATGTACAACTAATCATCCTCCATTCCAAATTAAGTGTTTTTTTAAGGAAAAAAAATCAATTTCATAATATCTGTCATTTTATATTGTCAAGAATCATTAATTGAAAATTTTTCAATATTACCCTTTACTTTATTTATAGAACAACTCACTAGATAATTAATACTATATCCGACCCACAATATAAGGTGTTAGTCGTCGTTTCTTATGGATTAAGAAATAATAAATGTATGTTTGTGATGTCTAAAATACCCCTTATCTTTCATAGGGTAGTGCTTATTGGCACAAATTGATCCATGTTTTATTGGATCAAAGACTTTATAAAAATGTTAAATTTCAATTATACCATTTTATATTTGGAAGGAAATTTTTATCAAATCCCACCATAATTTTCCCTTTAACGGTTTCCCTCCATTTTCATGTAACCCAATAGTCAAACTTCATAGAATAATTACAAAAAGTTCACAAACTTCAACAAATACTATCACATGCTTTTAATGACAAAAATTAAAAAAGATGAAAGATGATTTCTTCTTTTTGAGTTGGGCAAAACTTAAAAAAAAAAAAAAAACAGAGAAAGAGGACGAAAAAAATAGAGGAAACGAAAGAAAAAAAAATCAAGGAAGAGGAAGATGCTTCTACCATTTCATGCTTTGACTTATGAAGAGTAGAATAAGTGAGAGTAAAATGGTTTGGTTGGATAAAAGAAAATGAAATCCAACTAAAAAAATGTTGAAGCACTAAAAAAATACAGTAATTATTATGACATATTCTAAAAAAGACATAGCATTAACTTGATATATTCTCCCAAATAATAATTACTATCTCCGCCTCATAAACATAGTCTACTTTTTCTTTTTCACACATCTTAAGAAAAGTTAGTTAGTGTAATTAATGCAATGAATTTTAAGGGTAATTTTATTTTTATACCCTGTATTTAATTTATTAGAATTGAAAATAGTATATATGAAGAGATAATTAATGATGGTAATTTAATCTTTTAACCTACAACCAACACCTCCTCAAAAAAGAAACTGGACTATAATTTGAGACTAAAGAAAAAGGAAACGTGAATTTTCTTTTTGGGACGGAGGTAGTATTATATTATATTTCTAATCACTTTTGAATTTAAACTATTTATTATTTTCAAATTTTAGATTTAAAAAATTTCAAGGGTATTTAAGTCATACAATGTTTATCAGAATGCGATAACGACTTGATTAACCCCATTGATCCACAATTTGATCCAAGATGCTTTTTCGTCTTTCATATTTATAACTATAATTGTATTTCTTCATAATAAATGGAAGGTGATATTAAATCGGGGGTAAGAGTGGAAAAAAATATAATAAATATATATTATAAATTGTAAAATAACATATATAGTGGGACAAATATAAGAAGATAAAAAGATTTATATTTTAGAAAGGAGAGAGTACTCTTTAGGAGCTATATCATTAATGAAGAAAGAAAAAGAATAATTTAGACTATTTACATTTAAAAATATCTCAAAATAAAGATTCTTTTAGTTGGTTTACAAAACCTTAAAATAAAGGTAGTACTTATTTTCTATTTGCGTTTTTTTTAATTTGAAATTCTAATAACAACTTCCTAATTGATTTAAAGTATTTTCGTCTTACTAACTTAAATAAATCATTAATAATAATAATAATAATAATAATATATTTTTTATAAGTTAAATTAATAGTAGAGGACACTTGCAATACTTCGTAAAGTTTCTAAAAGAAAAGTAGAAAAATTAATGGTGATAATGTTGAAATAAATTCCAATAATTTATGTGGGCTGATATATGTAAATAAAATGGGTATGGCTATCATAATAATTTGATTAATATATTTGGTTGTGGTTTAATATGTAATTATTAATCATTAGGGTATCTAATTGATTATGGAATAAATGTATAGAGACCATTAGGTAATTTCTAATTCTATGAAGGGCAGAATTGAAATTAATATCAATTTAAGATATAAAGGGTTATGGTCCCCAAAAAGAGTCATACGGTGAATTACTTTCTCTGATTCTTTCGAGAGAAAAAATACATAAACCATCAGTACCTCTCTTTTGGAAGATCAAAAACTCCAAAATTCAAAAAATCATCAAGTCGATGGATTTAGATACGCTTCAACACTACGTTCCAATCAATTTTGTACGAACGTATTTAGTTTTTGGGAATTAAGAATTTTATCCTAATAATTGGTATCAAAGCCTCCTTTGTATGAATTGATTGTGAAATCAATTTTCTATTTGATTTCTTGTCTTTTGGTTATGCAAAATCAATTTCAATTTGGTGAAATTTTGATTTCGATGCCATACATAATTTATGATTTTAGTTGATATTATAGTTTCAGTTGCCATCAATTTGGTGACGGGTTCATCATCAGGCATGATTATATACGGATTTAGATTCCGTGCGAAATTGAAAGTAGTTGAATAAATTAAATATTCTTATTTGCTGTTTTTAATTGGCATTCATGATTTCGCTGATTTGTACAAGATTAGCAATTCCAATTGCTTTTTGATGCTAGTGGTTTCGGTTTTATCAATTTAAGAATAAATTTTTTTATCAAATAAGGATAATTAAATTGAGTTCAAAATTTAGGACAATTTGCCTAATATTTTTTGAATAAATTAATTGAAATAATATGTTACCAAAGTAACCTCTATTGCGTAAATTGATTTATTTGATATATTGGGTGTATATGTATTTGTTGTTCATGCGGGTAGTAATTGGCCCAAATGAAAGTTTCTATTTGTCCAAATAACAAGTACATTGTGGTGAAAAGTATGTGACAATTGTTAAGTTATCATGTGAACAGTAAATCAGTCTAAAGAAAGGTTTATTATTTGACAGATTTAATTATCAGTATTTGTTCACTGCATCAAGAGTATCACTTACAATTGATAATTTTTTGTCCAAAGATGAAAATGTCAAGTTGTGTTAGATATCTTGTTTAATTGACCTTATTTTGATTATATTTTATCAATTATAATTATGTGAGCTTTATTTTGGTTATCTTGCTTTCTTTACAGTTGGTTTATCTATTAACATGTCTTTCAATCCTAGCAATATCCTTACTCTTTCAGGGTCGAATTTTAAGAATTGGAAAGAGAATATTTTAATTCTCTTAGGCTGCATAGATCTAAATTTGGCATTAAGGGAAGTAAAACCTACCCCTCTTTTGGATAATAGTACCGCTAAGGAAAGAAGGTACTATGAGAGGTGGGATCGCTTCAATCGCTTAAGTCTGATGATCACTAAATGTGGCGTTCCAGAAGATTTTTGGGGTGTTATGTCTGGTGAGATAACTAAAACTAAGGATTTCCTTGACGAACTTGAGAAAATTTACCAAAAGAATGATAAGGCCGAAACAAGGACTCTTTTAGCGAAACTGACTTCCATGAGGTATATTGGTTATGGAAATATAAGGGAATACATTGTAAGCATGTCTAATATCTCCAAAGGTTGAAAGAACTAAATCTGGTCTTACCAGATGACTTGATAGTGCATTTGGTCTTGAACTCTCTTCCTCCACAGTGTGAGCCGCTTAAGGTTACATACAACTGCCAAATAAATAAATGGACTCTTAATGAGCTCATTGCAAACTGTGTGCAAAAGGAAGAGAGAATTAAGGGAGAGAAATTAGAAAGTGCTCATTTGGCAAGTATCTCACCAAATAAAGGTAAGAAAAGGAAGAAGGACAAAGAAGCTGCTCCTAAATGTTCAGAGCAAAAGAAGCCTAAGCAAGATGACTGCTTCTTTTGTAAAAAAACCTGGACATCAAAAGACGGAATGTACCAAGTATGCTGCATGGCGTACTAAGAAAGGTATGTTGCTTACGTTGGTCTGTTCTGAAGTTAATTTATCTTCAGTACCTAGAAAAACTTGGTGGGTAGATTCTGGTGCTACTACTCACATAAGTGTTTCAATGTAGGGTTGCCTGAGCTTCCGAAAGCCAAGTAATGGTGAAAGATACATCTATGTTGGAGATGGCAAGACGGTGGAAGTAGAGGCAATAAGACATTTTAGGTTATTATTAGGAACTGGTAGTTATTTGGATTTGAAAGACACTTTTATTGTACCGTCTTTTAGATGGAATTTGGTTTCTATTTCCTTATTGGACAAATTTAGATATTATTGTTCATTTGGAAATAATCAATTTAGCCTTTCTTTAAATTCGAATATTATTGGTACTAGTTCATTGAGTTTATGTGATAGCCTATATTTGCTAGATACTATTGTTTCATATCATGAGACCTTGCATATTGAATCAAGAGGTATTAAAAGGAAGCTGAATAAGGATAACTCAGCTAAATTATGGCATAAGCGTTATGGTCATATTTCTAAATCCATAATTGAAAGACTTGTGTCAGAAGGAATTTTAGATACACTTGACTATTCAGATTTGGACACTTATGTTGAGTGTATAAAAAGAAAACAGACCAAACAAAAGAAAGTAGGTGCCAACAAGTCTACAAGCGTGTTAGAATTAATACATACTGATATTTGTGGTCCTTTTCCTATGGTTTCTTGGAATGGTCACAGATATTTTATATCATTCATAGACGACTACTCTCGTTATTGATACTATATCTCATTAAAGAAAATTGGACTCCAAGACAGTAAGTAGCTATTGTTTTGGTTACTCAGAACGATCTAGAGGCTATAAGTTTTATGATCCCACTACCAAATCTATTTTTGAGACGAGAACTACAACACTCTTTGAGAATGTTGAGTTTGGGGGGAGAAATAAGGTTAGAGACATTATCTTTAAGGAGGAATCTACTCAATCGATTCCTATTACTACTTCTGATAGTCTACAAGTTTTCGTACCTGTAATTATTCAAGAAGTAGATATGGATCCAATATAAGACAATGTTGAACAACTTTCCAATCGGGTTGAGGAAGTTATTCCTCAAGAACAAATTCAGCATCCTCAAGAGCCTGTGCCACTAAGGAGATCCACTAGAGAGAAAAGAAATGCTATTCCGGATGACTACATAATATTTCTTCAAGAACACGAGGATACAAAAGGATTGGTGGGAGTTGATCCAATCAATTTCCATGAAGCCACACAGGATTCCAACTCTCATAAGTGGATTGAGGCAATGAATGATGAGTATAAGTCTATGCAAGACAATCAAGTTTGGAACCTTGTTCCATTACCCGAAGATAAGAAGCTCATTGGTTGCAAATGGATATTTAAGACCAAGAGAGATTCAAAAGGTAATGTGGATAGGTATGAGGCTCGTCTTGTAACTAAAAGCTTTACTCAGAGGAAAGAGATTAACTATAAAGAGACTTTCTCTCCAGTTTCTTCAAAAGACTCTTTTAGGACAATGATGGCACTTGTTGCACATTATAACCTTGAGTTACATCAAATGGATGTTAAGACTGCATTTCTTAATGGAGACATTACTGAAACAATTTATATGGTGCAACCAGAAAACTTTGTGTCTGGTGACTCAAAGAAAATGGTTTGCAAACTAAGAAATCCATTTATGGACTCAAACAAGCATCTCTTCAGTGGTACTTGAAATTGCATCAAGTAATTATTTCTTTTGGTTTTGAGATAAATACTGTTGAGGATTGTGTGTATCAAAAATTCAGTGGGAGTAAGTTCATTTTCCTGGTTTTATATGTCAATGACATACTTCTTGGAACCAATATTAAGGAAATGTTGCACGAAACTAAATCTTTTCTCCCAATGAAATTTGAGATGAAAGATTTGGGTGAAGCTTCTTTTATATTAGGAATCCAGATACACCGGGATCTTTGTTGGGGTATTCTAAGATTATCACAAAAGGGCTATATAGAAAAAGTGCTCAAAAGGTTTGGTATGCAAGATTGTAAGCCAGGAGACACCCCAGTAGCCAAAGGAGACAAGTTTAGTCTCAAATAATGCCCTAAAAGCAATCTTGAGATTCAGGAAATGCAAAAGATCCCATATGCCTCAGCAGTTGAGAGTCTAATGTATGCTCAAGTTTGTACACGTCCGGATATTACATTTATAGTTGGCATGTTAGGCAGATACTTAAGCAACCTCGGAATGGATCACTGGAAAGCAGCCAAAATTGTTCTAAGGTATTTACAGAAAACAAAGGATTACATGCTCACATATAGAAGGCCAGATCAGTTGGAGATCATTGGGTATTCTGATTCTGACTTTGATGGATGTCAAGATACAAAAAGATCCACTTCAGGCTACATTTATTTGCTGGCTAGGGGAGCTATTTTGTGGAAAAGTGCAAAACAAACACTTATAGCTTCTTTTACTATCGAGGCAGAATTTGCAGCATGTTATGAGGCATCCAATCATATACTATGGCTGTGTAATTTTGACATTGGATTGTGCATAGTGAATGGCATTGAAAAACCACTTAGATTGTTTTGTGACAACAATGCAGCAGTCCAGTTCTCCAACAACAATAGGAGCTCTTCTAAGTCAAAACACATTGACATAAAGTTCCTAGTTCTGAAAGAAAGAGTATAAAATGGACATATATCCATAGAGCATATTGGTACAAACTCCATGATTGCAGATCCGTTCACTAAGGCAGTAACACCAATAGTATTTCATGGGCATACTACTTGTATGGATGTTACATTAGTTGAGGATATTTTGGTTTAGTGGGAGTTTGTAAATTTATTTTAATTGCTCTATTCATTTTGGATATACTTTCATTTAAAGTGCATTAGTTCAGTTTATTACATATTGTACTATTAAAGTTGATCTCAATAAATTTTGACTAGTTAGAAATAGGCATGATTGGATCACATTACATGTAATTTCCATGCTATACATCCATAATTGATCTATATCATTTGATTGATTTGGTATCTGTGATTATTGGTGGATTTAGTCAAGTTATTTTGACAACTGTCCCTTTAGTCCTGCATTGGTTGATCAATGGATGAGATTGTTTTGATACCTTGTATATGATAGCAATTTTTGAGCTCATAAGGATGTACATATTTCTTAGGTAGCATATGTAGCCCAAGTGGGAGATTGTTGGAATAAATTCCTATAATTTATGTGGGTTGACATATGCAAATAAAAATATATATGACTATCATAATAATTTGATTAATAATTTGTCTATGGTCTAATATGTAATTATTAATCATTGGGGTATCTAATTGATTATAAAATAAATGTATAGAGACCATTGGATAATTTCCAATTCTATAAAGGGCAAAATTAAAATTAACATCAATTTAAGATATAAAGGGTTATGATCCTCAAAAGGAGACATACGGTGAATTACTTTCTCTGATCCCTTGGAGAGAAAAGATATAAAAATCATCGGTGCCTCTCTTTTGAAAGATCATAAACTCAAAAGTTTAAGAAATCATCAAGTTGATGAATTTAGGGACCTTTCAACATTACTTATTATGTTCCAATTAATTTTGTATAAAGATATTTAGTTTTTGAGACTTAGGGATTTTATCCTAACTGATAATGCTATTTATGACCATATTTTTATCTCTTTTAATGGGGATAACGATTTGTTTTTTTTTTTTTTTACAAAGCATCCTCAAATATTAGAAAAACACAAATATATAAAAAAAATATAATTTTGATATAAA
>JAWZTD010030999.1:0-14802 GCA_035221335.1 Echites panduratus
TGAAGTCTTGGGTAAGTTTTTCAATTGATGTGTTTTATGTTGATGAAGAATGTTTCCTTTGCATGAATCACATCATTATTTAGGGATGCTTGAGTTGCAACATTATGATGAATTGGAAGAAATAATATAAAAGGCAATGAAGATTGAACATCAACTTAAGAATAGGAAATCATATTATTTGAAGACTGTTTACTCCTCAAGCTATAGAAATTTAGCTAGCAAGACTACAAGTTCATGGCCTAAGTGTGAGCAAGGAGTGACTAAGTCTAACCCTAAGGAGGAAGCATCCAAGCCTAAGGTGAATGATACCATAGGTACATGGGGAGATAAAAGGTAAAATTAAAATTACTCCAACTGGAGCTAGATATATCAAATGTTTTAAATGCCATGGATTGAGACATTATGCCTATGATTATCCAAACAAGAGGATTATTATCATGGATAGGGATATTGTGGAGTCTTGTAGTGAGAAAGAGGATGAAGATTAGGGAGAAAAAGATTGTGAATATGATGAGGGTGAAGGTAGTTACCTGAAAGAAGGGATTCTTGAAGGCCAACTCCATATGATGATACAAAGAGTAATTAGTGCTGAAACAAAAGAAAAAGAAAATAAGCAAAGAGATAATCTATTTCGCTCTAGATGTTTGATTAATGGGAAACTTTGTAGTTTGATTGTGTATAGTGGGAGTTGTGTGAATGTTGGTAGTAGATATGTGGTGGATCGGTTGAAGTTGCCATGCATAGATCATCCAAAACCATATAAGCCACAATGGTTAAATGATTGTGTCAAAGTGAAGGTGGGAAAGCAATTAAGAATTTCTTTTTCCACGGGAACATATAGGGATGAGGTGTTATGTGATGTGCTACCCATGCAAGCAACACATTTGTTACTTGGAAGACCATGGCAATATGAGAGGAAGATGACATTTGATGGTTTCAAGAACAAATACACTTGAGTTTGTGGGTAAGAGGATTCATTTGAACTTCTTGAAACCACATGAATCTTATGTGGATCAAAAGACACTTCTTGAAAGGCTGAAAGAGTTTTATGAGGAAAAACAAACCAGAAATAAATAAAAGGAGGGAAAAGAAATTGAGAGAAGACAAAATTAGAGTGGAATGAAGTTGAAAGAAAAAGAGAAGAGTGACAACAAAATGAACTTTTATGCAAAAGAAAGAGAGGTAAAAGAGGCTTTTGTGAGTATGAGGCCTATGGCATTACTTACGTTTAAGCATTCTTTAATTTCTTCTTCTAATGATACTGACAATTCTTGTCCAAGTGTCATTAATTCTCTTTTCTAGGAATATGAAGACATCTTTCCGGAAGATCTCCCCGGAGAGTTACCACCAATTCATGGAATAAAGCACCAAACTGATTTACTTCGGGATGCACTTCATCCAAATAGGGTAGCTTATGGAACAAATCTAGAAGAGATCAAGGAGCTTCAATGACAAGTGAAGGAACTCTTGAAGAAAGGATTTATGAGGAAGAGTTTGAACCCATGTGCAGTCCCAGTGTTGCTTGTACTAAAGAAAGATGAGACTTGGCGTATGCGGGTTGATCGTAGAGCAATTAACAAGATAACAGTAATGTATTGCTTCATTATTCCTCGATTGGATGATATGCTTGATGAACTAAGTGGAACTGTTTATTTTACTAAAATTGATTTGAAAAGTGATTACAAACAAATTAGAATGAAAGAAGGTGATGAGTGGAAAACCTCTTTGAAAACGAAGCACGAACTTTATGAGTGCCTAGTCATGCCCATTGGGCTCACAAATGCACCTAGCACATTTATGAGGTTAATGAATCACATTCTTAGGAGTTGTATTGGTAAATTTGTGGTGGTGTATTTTGATGATACCTTGGTATATAGAAAATGCTTGGAAGATCATGTTGAACACTCGCGATATGTTTGAAATCCTTAGAAGTGAAAGACTCTATGCCAATTTGATTCTTTTTGCTTGTCTATAGTGACTTTTCTTGGTTATATTATTTCTTCCAATGGAATTCATGTTGATGAGGAGAAAGCAAAGGCAATCATGGATTGGCCAACACCCAAAAGTGCAAGTGAGGTAAGAAGTTTTCATGGGTTGACATCATTCTATAGAAGGTTTGTGCCTAACTTTAGCTCTATTGCAACTCCTCTTATAGAAATTATCAAGGTAAAAGTTAAGTTTAGTTGGGGAAAAGAGCAAGAAAAATATTTTCAAACTTTTTAAGTCTAAACTAGCTAGTGAAGCTATTCTATCCCCATCCGATTTTGCAAAAGTTTTTGAGATAGAGCGTGATGCTTCAGGGTTGAGAATTGAAGCGGTTTTAATGCAAGAGGCAAACCAATAGCATACTTTAGTGAGAAATTAAGTATTCCTACTTTAAAATACTCCACATATGACAAGGAATTGTTTGCTTTTTGTTAGGTCTCTACAATATGGCAACACTACTTGTGGGCAAAAGAATTTTTTTCATCCATACGGATCATGAGTCTTTAAAGCATCTCATGGGCCAACAAAAGCTGAGTATGAGGCATGCAAAATGGGTGGAATTCATAGAGCTGTTTCCTTATGTCATAAGATACAAACAAGGTAAAGAGAATGTTGAAGTGGATGCCCTCTCCAGAAGGTACACTTTATTAACTACTCTTGACTCTACTTTGCTTGGATTTGAGTTTATGACAGAATTGTATGTGGATGATGATGATTTTAAGAAGTGATTTGTTGCTTGTCAAAAGAATGGTTATTTGTTCGAAGAAGATAAGTTATATATTCAAAAATGCTTTTTGAGAAGATTACTTGTAGAAAGTTATGATGGTGGTTTGATGGGACATTTTGGAATTACAAAAGCCTTGGTTGTTTTAAATTAACAATTCTATTAGCCACAAATGAAGAAAGATGTGGTTAGAATTTGTGAAAATTGAATTGTGTGTAAAAGAACCAAATCTACTCTCAAACCACATGGAATTTATATGCATTTGCCTATTCCTAGAGTTCCTTGGGAAGATATGTCAATGGATGTTGTGCCTGGCTTGCCAAAGACTAGGAGAGGTAAAGATTCAATTCTTGTAGTAGTGGATTGTTTTTCTAAAATGCCTCACTTTATTGCATGTTCTAATGTCGATGATGCCACTAATGTTTCAAATTTGTTCTTCAAAGCAGTACTAAGACTACATGGAATCCCAAAAACTATTGTTAGTCATAGGGATACAAAGTTTTTAAGCTTCTCATGGAAAGTTATGTGGGGAAAATTGGGGACAAAAATATTAGTTTCAACAACTTGTCATTGTCAAACGGATGGACAAATGACGGTGGTTAATAGGACCTTAGGAACTTTGTTAAGGGCCATTATGAAAAGGAATTTTGAAATCTTGGGAGGATTGTTACCATTTGTTGAATTTGCTTATGATAGATGTGTACATTCTTCTACTCATTTCTCTCCTTTTGAAATGGTTTATGGCTTTAATCCTTTAACTCCTCTTGATCTAACTCCTTTACTTTTGAATGAGATTAGTTTCAAAGAAGACTGATTTGGTTAAGCGAATTCATGATAAAGCTAGGGAAAACATACAATTGCAAAACCAAAGGTATGCCAATCAACATAACAGAGGAAGGAGAACGGTGAGTTTTGAAGTAGGGGATTGGGTTTGGATACACTTAAGGAAGGAATGCTTTCCGCAAGCTAGAAAGACCAAGTTCGATCCAAATTGAGATGGACCTTTTTCCAAATAGTTGAAAAGATCAATGACAATGCATACAAAGTTGACTTACAAGGTAAGTATAATGTTAGTTCTACTTTCAATGTAAGTGACTTATCTCCCTTTGATGTATATGAAGCCGATTCGAGGACGAATCCTTCTCAAAAGAGGGGGAATGATGGAAACCAAGCTCCCTCAATGCTTCAAGGACCTATTACGAGGGCTAGACCTTCAAGGATGGAGAATTCATTCATCACATTTCTACTATCCGAACAAGAGCACCTTGATTTTGAAACTATTTGCAATCAAGTGAAGTTGGATGGAAAGATGGAGGATGTAAAGCTTTGGAATGTTTTGTCAATACAAGTTGTGGAGGATTTGTCAAATAATAATTCAAGGCTTGAAAGTGTTCATGAAGGCCTTTATTTAGTGTTCATCAAGACTAAATGTAACGATCTTCATATAAAGGTTTAGTAAAGATATCAACAATTTGCTTATTTGTGCACACATATTCCATAGAAATGTCATCTTTGCACATGATCTGTAAAAAGATGATGTTTAATGTCAATGTGCTTTGTGCATTAGTGTTGAATGGGATTCTTTGAAAGATCAATGGCACTTGTGTTGTCACAAAATATTTGTACATGTTTAAATGATAGGCCATAATCAAGTAAAGTGTGCTTAATCCAAATCACTTCTGCACAACAACTAGCTATAGCTATATACTTGGCCTCAGCAGTGGACAATGATATACATGCTTGTTTCTTACTATGCCAAGATACTAGAGATATACCCAAAAATTGACAAGTTCTAGTAATACGCTTTCTTTCAACTTTACACCTCGCAAAGTCGGCATCAGAAAAACTGATTAAATCAAAGGTCTCGGTTCTAGTGTACCATAACCCATAATCATAAGACCCTTTAAGATATCTAAGAATATGTTTAACAACACATAAATGGGACTTTTGGGATAAAATTGGAGTCTAGCACATAAGCATATTGCAAACATAATAGTTTAGTAAAGCAAGCTATCAATCATACCTCTATATTTGTTTTCATCTACCTTTTTACCCATCTCATATTTGTCCAGTTTGGTCGAAATTCTTATAGGAGTCCCCGATCACAATTTGCATCATCCATACCAAACCTTTCAATAAGTTCTCTAGTATACTTGGCTTGGTTTATGAAAATCTCCTCAATTCAATTGCTTGCTTAATTTGCAGTCCGAGAAAGAAATTTGAGTTCTCCCATCATTCTCATTTCAAATTCATCTTGCATAATCATAGAAAAGCCCTTGCACAAAGATTCATTAGTAGCTCCAAATATGATATCATCAACATATATCTGCATAAGTAAAATATCCTCAAGTTCAATTCTTTTGTAAAATAAAGTAGTGTTCACTTTCCCTCTTGAAAAAAATTTTTAAACAAGGAAACCACTTAATCTTTCATACCAAACTCTAGGAGTTTGTTTAAGACCATAAAGAGCCTTTGAGAGTTTGAATACATAATTTGGAAATTTCTCATAGACAAAATTAGGGGGTTGTTCAACATAAACTTCCTCTCTAATAAAGCCATTTAAGAAAGGACTTCTGACATCCATTTGATAAAGTTTAAAACGTTTAAAGAATGCAAAGGCCAACAATATACAAATAGATTCAATTCTAGCAACAGGTTCAAAAGTTTCATCATAGTTAATGCCCTCTTCTTGATTGAATAATTGTGATGTGATCCCACATAATTAAAGTTTCTCATATCAATGGCCCAACTCCAAGGTTCCAATCACATCGCAAAATTCTTAAGACTCCATCAAAGATCAAATTTGTTTCATTGACCTATGTTGTCTTCCAACATCAACCAATGACTTGATTTTGTGAGACTATTCACACCCCAACCAAAAGTGTAAGAAGCCCTAAGAATTGTCCAAGAACCCTTGGAGGATTCTAAGAACAAACACTCAAAGAAAATCATATTTTATCTTGTAAAGAGAAAACTTTCAAAGAGAAATATGTTTATTTCATCATTCAAAGTTTTTTTTTATTACAAAACATGAAGTACTTGTAACCAAAGACTCAACTAAATATTAATTTGGTCGTCCTAGGATGTTAGTTACATAAAACACCCTTAAACTAATGAAGAAAGACATTAAAAACTACACAAAAATGAACACTGTCGTTGCTGGAGCATGGCTGTCAGGCTCCCGTTGGCTGCCAATTTTGCCTTTGAATGGTGCCAGACAAAGGACCTGACAAAAGGCCAGACGATTTCTGGAATTTGACCAATTTTGGCTCCCACAAAAGTTAGGTGCTGGATGGTCCTCTTCTTAGTTATTTTCCTCAACTTTTTGGCTCCAATTCACCAAGCTTTCAGGTAGTTTTGAATTCTTTTCATTTTGGTTGAATTCTTGACACGATTTGAAGCTTTCTAACATTCCATGGATGATACATTCCAAAGTTTTGATCCTTCTTCAAATAGGATGCAATCTTGACAGGAAATGAGGCTCTCCAACCCCAACATTGATGTTATAATGCTAGACTTTAAAGCTTCTTTACTTTCATCAAATCTTTCCACATTAAAGTTGGTCTTCAAATCAAGTTGTTCTTCATGCTTGAACGTCATTGCCTTCAAGCTTTCTTCACACTTGACTTGTTGATCCTTTGAAGCTTTAGTCCTTCCCTGTGGTCTCATCATCAATCCTTCTTTGGAAAGATTTGTCCTCAAATCTTCAAGTCTTGAAATATAAACTTTATCTTTATAAGTACCTTTCCATGTTGTTTCAATAAAAGCTCTTTGGTCTACATCATCCCCCCCTCTTATTTGAAAAGATTCGTCCTTGGATCTCCAAGTCCTACATGAAAAGAGAACGATTACTAAGATTGATTGAAAACATATTCAAGGAATACTTACCAAGTGTTTCCATGGAAGTTGTATCATAAAAATGCCTTACATCCAATTCTTCCAAGGTGCTGGTCTTTAAGGTATTAACATGTGTTCCTTCTCTTCAATGTGAACTCATTAGTAGCAATAGTATAAGAAAGGAATACCATACAATTTAAGCTCAAAGGATATAGAATAATGTCACTCATAACTTCCATTGGTTTATTGCTCCAATAAACATTAAATAGAAGACTTTCAAAAGTAGAGTTCATGCATGGTAAGCTCTAAAAATACATAATTCTAGCCATCAAATCACAATTCTTAAATCCCTTTAGTTTATGAACCGCATAAGGCATGGAATAAAAGAATATCAAATCTGGAATTGTGACACATTATGCTCAAGAAACATTTTCTTTTGAAAGTATACACCAGTCTTCCATCTAAATCATCAAACATATGCATAGGATTAACAAAAAGATAACTCTCACATATGTTAGATTCTAATGTATCCTCAAGATGGTTAACATTTTAATCACGGAAAGATAAGAAATGCTTCAACAATGTCAGCATTTCTCTGTTGTTGGCACAAAATACAATCCATAGAGATTAAGCGCTTAACAATCATATGATATGCTTTCTCAACAAGTCCCAACAAAGAGTGATAATTCAATTGTTTAAAATTTCTCCCTCTACTCACAATGAAATACATTTCGAACAAGAGAGTCAAAAAATTAGGATCTTTCAAGAATAGGCATGTTACTCCACAAAGATACCCATTATCATCAAGAATATCAATGGTCCATAACAATCGGTCATCCAAGATGAACTTAGAAATTCTATTCATATAAGTTTCAAGAATGTGTTTCCACAAGAATTCCAAGTCATTCAAAACAAATGAATGTGTATGAAAGATAATTTCATCAAGCTCAACTATGAACAAGTCATTTATAGAATCCATAGACATAATTATGACAATTCCATCAAACAAAGGTTCATCATGGTTATAGAATTCTCCAAAATCAACTTGCTGTGAACATTAAGCTCAAATACACAATCATGTTTAAAGTCACATTGGTTCATATAAGATTCCTTCACAATTTTGAAGTCCATGAAAGCTGTAACAATACTTAAAGAAGTACAAAACATGCTTTCTTCAATCAAGGAATCATTATGTCCAAGAAATGTAACATCAACATCTTGCTTATACACACCATAAGCATTTCTACCACTATACCTCACCATGGACAATGTTCTTTCTTGCTCCAATTTCAACAACTTGTCACCAAGTGTGGATATGAGGGTGTACCATTGTAGCATCTTGCTCATCTTCACTTGTGCATTGCCATCTTTCTCCTTGATTAACTTTTCAAATTCCTGAAAGTTCGGTACAAGAATACTAGGAAAAGAATGATTAGTGTTACGATTAGAATTCAAGACTTCTTTGTATGTCCTTACCAAAGCATTCTTATTCTCTCTTTCTTTTTCAAATGATTTTTCTTTCTCTTCACTCAATTCTTTTCTTTCAACCTCTTTCTTGTCCTTAAGTTCTCATTCTTGCCTCATCTCTTTTACCTCGTTGACTTTCTCTTGTATTTCTTCCTCATTTTCTTGCTTCTTAAGAAATTTTTCCCTCTCATTTTTCTCACTTGCCAACTCCTCTTTATCTTCACTTGGAGTCTTTTCACTTTTTGAAATTGAAATCTCTCTTCCCCATCTATAGAATGTTTCCATTTCTCTCTTCAACCTCATTTGTTCTTTTTTGTCACCTTTGGAGACATAGAAAGAAAATGCATCTTCTTTCTACCCTTCTTGAAGACATACTTTCTACCTTGGTCTTCAAGTGTATCTTATTTTTGAACTAGCCATGGTTTTCCCAACAACAAATGTTCTTCCTTCATGGACCCCACATCAAACAACTCTTCATCCTCATAAATCCTTCATTCTCATTCATAACTTGAAGTTTGTAAGGATTTGGATGGTCCTTACATTTAAGTCTCAACCACTCCACCAAATATTAAGTAGCCCTGTTCACACCTCTTCCACTATCAATCGCCATATAACAAGGACGTTCATATACCACACATTTCACAACAAAAGGGTCTTCTCCTTTGTTGTCCTCATCGTGAAGTGTCAAGCATTCATCATCTTTCTTCACTTCACTAGGAGTCTCTTGCATTTGATCCTTCTCAAAACATTCCTGAGGTGGATTGTCATGAATTTGTTCATCTTCTTCACTTTCTTGTGGCTCTTCTTCAATCATTTCTTCTGCGGTGGTTGTGGTCTCTTCCTCTTTACTCACCATTTTCTTTCATGTTAGGCATTGTGATACTCCATGTCCAACTTCATTACATACAAAGCACTTGTGTTGTTCTTCCCTTGAATAATGACTTTGTACTTTTGTTGATGAAGAAGAAACATGATTTGAGCTTGCATAAGTTCTCCCATATGATGACTTCTTTTTCTTCAAATTTCTTTCAACTTGTGTGGCCATTTGTACCATTTCATCAAAATCAACAAAAGTTGTGGCTCAACTCTTTCTTCGATTTCGCTTCTTAACCCCTTGGGAAATATAGCCATTGCGGCTCAACTCTTTCTTTTACTCACTCTAATGATCTCACTTCACTCAGCCTTTTTCCACTCCTAACCCTACTTCAAGTTCTTGAACAATTCTAATAAGCAATTGTTAACAACTTAGGCAAGAATGTCAAGTAGTCCACAAAACTCAATCAATTAGTCAATAGTTGTCAACAACTAGAACCAAAGATACAAGAGTTTTACAGATTTAGGTCAATGAGCAATGATTTATGCACTAAAAAGATAGATGAAAAGCATTTAATCAAACTCTTAGAGTTCAAAGAATTGTGATCAAAATAATCTCTACAATACCAAAATTTTGTAATCAAGTCCTTTGATCTCAATTGGGCTCAAACAAGATGTAAATCACATTCAAAACATCAACAAGTCCATCACAATTCAACAAATCAAACAAGATATCAATAATTTTTGGATGATTTTCGAATTTTTTCTTTCTCACTTTTTTTCAGAATTTTATTGCTTTGTTTTTCTTTATTTTGGTTTTTCTTCATTTGATTTTTCTTTTTTTTCTTTGTATTTTTCTTTTGTAGAGATAGAAGTAGATGAAGAAACACTTAACAAATTGAATCAGCTCTTATTTTTGGCCTTAGGCTTGATCCACACAAACACAATTGATCACAAGATAAGAAGTAAGTTAGATTTGATAGAACAAAATACAAATCGCAAGCATAAGATCATTGATTTTCAAAGAAACAAATATGATCTTAACACAACACAAAGAAAGCAATTAAGATAGTCCAATATAAGATGAACAACCAAAGATTTGATACCAAGATGATGTGAATCCATGGAATTGAAGTTTCTCATATCAATATCCGAACTCCAAGGTGCCAATCACATAGCTAAATTCAAAGACTTCATCAAAGATCAAGGTTGTTTCATTAATCTATGTTGTCTTGCAACATCAACTAATGGTTTGATTTTGTTAGACTAATCACACCTCAATGAAAAGTACAAGAAGCCCTAAGAATTGTCAAAGAACTCTAGGAGGAATCTAAGAAAAAACACTCAAAGAAGATCATATTTGATCTTGCAAAGAGAAAACTCTCAAAGAGAAATGTGTTTATTTCATCATTCAAAGTTTTTTTTTTAATTAGAAAATATGAAGTATTTACAACCAAAGACTCAACTAAACCTAATTACATAAAACACCATTAAAATAATGAAGAAAGAGATTGACAACTTAACAAAGATGAACACTGCCGTTGTAGGAACATGGCTGTCGGGAGCCATTCAAAACCTATCGGACGCCTGTCAGCTGCCAATTTTGCCTCTGTCGGGTGCCTAACAGAGGAACAAACAGAGGGTTATACGACTTCTGGACTTTGACCAATTTTGGTTCCCACAAACGTCAAACTGCAGACCACTAGAAGCTGGCTCTGGATGGTCCTCTTCTTAGATATTTTCTTCAACTTTTTGGCTGCAATTCACTAAGCTTTCATGTAGTTTTGAATTCCTTCCATTTTGGTTGAATTCTTGACATGATTTATAGCTTTCTAACCTTCCATGGATGATACATTCCAAAGTTTTGATTCTTCCTTAAATTATATGCAATATTGACATGAAATGAAGGTCTTTAACTCCAACATTGATGTTAGACTACAAGACTTTAAAGCTTCTTTGCTTTTATCAAATCCTTCCACATTAAAGTTGTTTTTCATGCTTGAACATCATTGTCTTCAGGCTTTCTTCACATTTGACTTTCTGATCCTTTGAAGCCTTCTTCCTTCAACGGGATCTCATCATCCCCTTCTTCTTTCGAAAGTTTTGTCTTCAAATCTTCAAGTCTTGAAATATAAACTTTATATTTATAAGCACATTTCCATGTTGTTTCAATCAAAACTCTTTGGTCTACATCACCTTGAGCAACTAATGTAGCTTTATTGTAATGACCTTCCCATCCTCATCTAATTTCTTCCTAAATACCCACTTGGTACCAATTACATGATGGTCCTTAGGTCTAGGCACAATTGCCATAGTTGACTCATGTCAATTTGATTTAATTACATGGCTAAAATCCAAACAATATTGTTGAGAGCCTCATTAACAGTCCTTGGTTCAATATAAGAGATTAAAGCAAGATTATGAAGAAAATATCTTCTAGTTTTTACCCCTTTGATAATGCAGGGAATGTCCAAGGGGAGGATTACAATCTGGGCTTGAACTGAGGACAGAGTTTTCACCCGTAAGAGAGTAGAGTTCCAGGAAACTCCATACAACCCCTAGAAGGAATACGCTTGCCATCTAGTATTAATGGCACAATGCCATTCAAAGCGATTGGAGAAATCAAGAAGAGGAAAGGAAGTAGTACAATCATTCCTGCCAATCAATGACGATAAACCGGAAACTGTCCTTAGGGAAGAACCCATCACACCGGTTGTGGCGCAAAGATGATAACATAACTTTCTGGCCAGACTCTCAGCTAAGCAGAGACTAGGGCCTTCAGGAGTCAACACTTCCAGAGGTCATTTCAATAGGGGACTCACTGAAGGACCCCCCTCCGAAGACTCTTCTAGAATACAAAGACTAGAAGAGGAATTGTAGATAGCCCATGAGAAAAACCAAATGATGATGGAATGGGCTAAGCTAAGTCAAAGTATGGCCACCATCGGCCATACTCTGCCACCACCCATACCACTACCACTATCATCAGGGCATCCCTCGAGAGACATTCTCTCTGGAATAAACATCCATCAAGAAAGTTATGAAAACCAAGGCAGGATAAATAACAAAAAGGAAGTATTTAAGCCCCAAGTCACTGAAATCCAGGAGAGTAAAGTACCACCAAAAGCTCCTAAAAGCTAAACTGGAGAATCCAAAAATCCCACAAGAAACGATGAAAAGAGAAAAAGAAACTAGGGCTACTCTTACGTTTCATGAACGAAAAGAGTAGGAACACCATAAAGGAAGAGGTCAAGAAGTTGGTCTCGATCCCCCAGGAAGGGCCCGATCACCAAGTCACCCTTTGCTAAGGGGATTAGTGATGCACCTCCCAATCCAGATTTCAAGTTGCCTTCTCTGCCGTTGTATAGAGGCAAAGGAAGAGCCCAAGATCACTTGTGTAGGTATGAGCATGCCATGGGGGTCATCACCAACAATGATGCAGTAAAGTGCAAAGCCTTTGCTAGCACGCTAGGTGATAAAGCGACCATATGGTTTACCAATTTGAAACCGGAATCCATCAACAGTTGGACTACTCTAGAAAGATAATTTTTAGCTAGATTTGGAATAGTCAGAGCCTTAGTCAAAAATCAGTGTGATCTTTTCAATATTAGACAGTACCCTGGGGATAACTTAGAGAACTACATCGAAAAGTTCAAAAAAGTATATGATGACATTGATGGAGTGAGCACAGAAGTCGCCCTAAACTCATTCATCCATGGTACCTCGTCCACCTATCTGAAGACCAAATTCCACATAAGACCACCAAATACTATTGCAGAAATGTTCGAGGTAGCTAAAAGCTGGCGGCATCTTAAAAAGCAGGATCTCGCCATCTAAGCGACAAGAAGGCCAACTCGCCTAAAAGAGATTCCCGCAAGGGAAAAAACTGGACAAGGAGGACTGAAATCTTTACTCCTTTGAATACTGCAAGGGCTGAATTAATCTCATTACTTAAAGACAGATTTGGGGTTAAAGACCCCAAGAATCTCAATCCCGAAAATCGAGATAAGAGAGAGTTAGGAAAATATTACGCCTTCCACAGAGACCACGGTCATGCTACTGAACAATGTTTGCAACTGAAAGAGCCATTGAAAGATTATTGAAAAGGGGACACTTGCAAAAATATAAAGTGGATGCCCTATGGAAGGAAGATCAAGCTGAGCCCTCGAGAGAAGGAAGGACTATCAATATCATCATTGAGCTTACCTTCTCCAACACATAGCTCTAGAAACAAATTCACAGACTAACTCAGATATTTTCGATAACCGAAATAATAGGAGAAAAGGAAGAGATATCCTTCAGGAGAAGCAAGTTAGCCCCCACAATAGCTACTAGATCCTATCCACTTAGCTTCGAAGCTTCATTCGAAGTTAGCGGAGTGATCCCTTGGAAAGTGAAGAGAATTCTGGTAGATATGGGGGCCAGTAGAGACATTCTCTACTATTCTTGTTTTAAAGAGATGGGGATCCCTGATGCCTACCTCACCCATTATAACGGAGTCCTGGAAGGATTCACCAATCACAGGGTACACGCCAAAGGAAGCATCAACACCAACGTCCGACTGGAAGACAGCTGTTGTGGTCAGACCGAGGTGATAAATTTCCTTGTACTTGATTTAAAGTCTTCATACAATGCTATTCTAAGGGCAACCTTGTGGGCGGCTTTTGAGATGGTGGCTTCCATTCCCCACCAAATAATCAAAGTCCAGTATGATGGACAAGTCATAATAGTAGAAATTCGCCCTAGAGATATGCTGCTATATCAACTCGCTTACAGAAAGAGGAAGCGAAACTTAGACCCCGGTGACTCTCTAGCTGTAGGAGCAATTGTTGAAGGGCCTGAAATCTCCAAAACAAAAAATAATGAATATGAAGAATTAGATATCAACCCATCATACAACGACCAAAAAATAAGAATGGGAGCTTCATTGGCAAAAGAAGAGAGGCAGGCATTAATCGAACTCCTCCAAGAGTACATTAACACTTTCGCATGGGATGTCAACCAAATGCCTTTGATAGATGAAAAGGTCATTGTTCACCATCTCAACATCAACAAGACTTTTAAGCCCATCCAACAAAAGCCTAGGAAATTTTTCCAGAAAGAAGTAGCCATGGAGGAAGTCACCAAGTTGTTCACCGCAGGGTTTATTCGGGAAGTCAAATACTAAACGGGCTGGCTAACGTGGTGATAGTAAAGAAGGTTAATGGGAAATGGAGAATGTGTGTAGATTTCATAGATCTAAACAAGGCATATCCGAAAGATTGCTACCACTGCCGCCAACAGACTCCATGGTAGATTCCACTACCAGTTACAAAACATTCAATTTTCACCGATCTAAACAAGGCATGTCCGAAAGATTGCTACCCTCTGCCGCCAACAAACTCCATGGTAGATTCCACTGCCGGTTACAAAACATTCAATTTTCTTGACATTATCAGATCCACACTTAATTCCGAGCCTGTTGAGGAACGTATTGCTATAACGTTATGCCATTTGAGTTAATGTGGGAGTGACATACTAGGGGATGGTGAACTTGGTATTAAAATCACAGATTGGTCGGAACATGGAAGCTTTACTTTGATGACATGATCATCAAGACTAAGCAAGGAGAAAGTCACCAGAAAGATCTGCAAGAGACTTTTGATAACTTGAACAAGTTCAACATGAAAATGAACCCTATCAAGTGTACCTTTGGGGTGGAAGCAGGTAAATTTTTAGGGTTCATGGTGAGTCAACGAGGAATCAAGGCTAATCCTGAGAAAATCTCGACTATAATCAACATGAAGGAGACAAGGTGTATAAAGGATGTACAGAAGCTGACCGGATGCATCGCAACATTACAAAGGTTCATGTCTCGATCAGCGGAAAGATGTCTCCCCATCTTCAAGGCACTAAAAAGGGAGATTGGTCATAGTGGTACTATAACTTGTGACAAAAGTCAATTGTAATACCCGATCTTTTTTTTCAGCCAAATT
>JAWZTD010031051.1:0-14789 GCA_035221335.1 Echites panduratus
TAGTGAGAAATTAAATGGTGCTTCATTGAATTACTCGACTTATGACAAAGAGTTATTTGCTTTGGTTAGGTCATTGGAGCATTGGTAGCATTACCTTTGGCCCAAAGAGTTCGTCATTCACACCAACCATAAGTCGTTGAAGCACTTGAAAGGACAAACCAAGTTGAGCAAGAGATATGCAAGGTGGGTGGAGTTTATCGAGGTGTTTCCTTGAGTCATCAAGTATAAGCAAGGTAAGGAAAATGTGGTGGCTAATGCATTATCGAGGAGGTATACCCTAATCACTACTCTTGGAGCTAAATTACTTGGTTTTGAACTTATTAAATACTTATATGAGAGTGATGATGATTTCAAATCTATGATTGTTGCTTGTAATAAAGGAGCTTATGAGAAATACTACTTGTGCGATGGTTTTCCGTTTAAGAAAAATAAGTTATGAGTGACTAAATGTTCTATTAGAAAACTGCTTGTACTTGAAAGTCATGGTGGAGGTCTAATGGGACATTTTGGTATTTCAAAGACTTTATATACTCCTAAGGAGCATTTTTATTGGCCTCACATGAAGAAAAATGTTACTAAAATTCGTGCCAATTGTATTGTATCTAGAAATGCTAAATCCACAATTAAACCACAAGGTCTTTACATGCCTTTACCAATTCCCAGTGCACCTTGGGAAGATATCTCAATGGATTTTGTACTTGGTTTACCTAAAACTAGGAGAGGGAAGGATTCTATTTTTGTGGTTGTTGATAGATTTTCTAAAATGGCTCATTTTATTGCTTGTTCAAAGGTTGATGATGCACCTAGTATGGTTGATTTGTTCTTTAAAGAGGTTGTAAGATTGCATGGTATTCCAAAGACTATTGTTGATAGGGATGCTAAATTTCTGAGTTACTTTTGGAAGGTTTATATAGAAATTTGGGGACTAAATTATTAGTTTCTACTTGTCACCCCCACACAGATGGCCAAACTGAGGTCGTAAATCTAACTTTAGGAACTTTGTTGAGAGCCATAATAAAAAGGAATCCGAAATCTTGGGAAGAATGTTTACCTTTCATTGAATTTGCTTATAATAGATGTATTCATTCTTCTACACATTCTTCTCCTTTTGAGTTGGTTTATGGATTTAACCCTTTGACACCATTGGATTTAATTCCTTTACCTTTAAGTGATGTACATAGCCAGGATGGAAATGAAAAGGCTGAGAAAGTTAAACAACTACATGCCAAAGCAAGGGAAAACATTCAAGCCAATACTCAAAGGTATGTAAAGCAATACAACAAAGGAAGAAGATCATTGAAGTTCGAAGTTAGTGATTGGGTTTGGATTCATTTACGAAAAGAGAGAATTTCCTGAAGCCAGAAAATCAAAGCTTGATTAAAGAGGAGATGGTCAGTTCCAGATTGTTGAGAAGATAAATGACAATGCATACAAAATGGATCTCCAAGGTAAGTATAATGTTAGTTCTACCTTTAATGTTCTTGACCTTTCTCGTTTTGATGTAGATGATGATTACGATTCGAGGACGAGTCCTTTTGAAGAGGATGTTGGAGATCAAGTTCCTAAGATACTTCCGGACCTATAACCAGAGCTGGGGCTTCAAAGTTGAGGAAGGCTTTGCTGACATTCATTCAATTAAAGGAAGAACACTTTGATTTTGAAGACATGTGTAATGGAACTAAACTTGAGGATGAAAATGGAAACATAAAGCTTTGGAATATATCAATAATTGAAGGTTTAAAAGCTCAAATTCATGCCATGAAAGCATCAATGAAGAGGGAAGCGGAATACATCAAGAAAGCATGAAGAAATGAAGTAGAAAACGTGCTACAGTACCCTGCTACAATATCCCATTTTTTTATGTCTTAGTTGTCTTTAACTTGTTTTTAGAGGGTGTTTGATGTCTTTAACACCTCAAGAACGAATTGTAGAATTTTTAGGGTTCCATTACTATATTTATATCATATCTTGTAAGTTGAAAGGATCTTTTGTATAATCTGAAAACATATTTCTCCTTGAGTGCAAATTCTTTCAAGATCAAATTGATCTTCTTGAGAGAGTCTTGATATGAACTAACTAGGGTTCTTGAAAGACTCCTACTAGTGCATTCTTTCACTTTGGTTTAGGGTGTAGAAGGTCTTACAAAACTTATAGATTGGTTAGGGTTTTCCGTAATCATTTTCAATCTACTACTAAACTTGAATCTTTGATGAATCTTGGGAAATTTGTTTCATTGTGAGTTGTTCTAAGGATTGAGCCAATGAATTGAGAAACTTCAATCCAAGGAATCACATCAGCTTAAGGGTGAGAGCTATGCAAACCCTTATAAGCCACAAAAGTTGAATGAAGGTGAAAGGGCTTTGGTTGATATGCAAGTGAGAATCTTGTTGCAGCTTTCAGTGAAACTTTGTGAACATTAAAATGCTTGTGGAAATGTGCTTGATGTTTATACACAAGTTTCGTGTGAAGAATCCTATAAGTATGATAAATCTTTAATAGGTGGAAGTGCTTTGATAATGTCAATGAATTCCATGAATGACACATTGAATTTCATGAAAAGAACATGATAGAACATTCACTTGCTTGGAATTAATTGGATTCCTTACATCCTTGATTCACATATGAGTAGACTTTCCAAATTTGTTTTAGATGATCAAGTATTATGGATCTTTAATGTTGCAATTGTTGATGATAATTTGTATCTTTATGTTCTATTGTGGATATCATGTTTGAAATGTACTTCATTGTGAGTATAGGGAGAAATTCTATTTGAAGAATCACTATGTTGAAACTTGGTGATGAAGCATATCATGTTGAAAATTTGCCTTTTGAGGATGTTTTGAAACTTCATGATTTATATATAGACATGAATGTATGGATTGTATATATTTTGGTAATTTAAAGTTATGACCTTGAATGTTCTACGCATGATTAATTCCTGAAGTTGTTGAATCTTGAGGATCATGACTTGAATTGCGTGAGAATTGTTTCTCCTAAACCTTTGGATATATTGTTTAGAAAGCATGTTTTAGGACTACACATGAAGGAAACACCTCTGGTTGGTTGTTGGAGAATGCTTGTTTAAATCTTATAAAAAGGTTTTTCATGATGATTAATTGTTCTTTAATGAAGTTGAAGATTTATTTATGATTTCTATGTACCTAATCCTTGTTTGGCATGTATGGTGGAATTACTTGATGTTTTGGATTATATTTTGTGCCATAAATAGAGATGTGTTGAAAGTTTTGGAATTGTGTAATTATCCTCTATTTTCGAAAGTGCACAATGATGTCCTACTTAGTAAATTTGTGAGTTCTAACATATGTGAGAGTTATCTTATTGTTAATCCTATACATATGTTTGTGCAAGAATTCCATTTTTTAAGTTCTTTTACTCCATAGTCTATTTGGTCATAAACCAATGGGATTTAAAATTTGTGACTTGATTGTTAGAATTGTGTATTTTTTGAGCTCAACATTTATGAATTCCATCTTTGAAGTTCTTTTGTTCAATGCTTATTAGGTAAATAGACCAATGGGAGTTATGATTGACATCATTTTATATCTTTGAGCTTACAATGGTTAGTATTAAATTCATAATCTACCTCTTCTAATGAATTTATTGTAGATGAGATGGAATACATATCAATCAAAGAAAGACCACCACCTTGGAAGAAGGGAATTGAATTGAAGATTCGACGAATCTTTTCCGGGGCCGGGGGTATGATTGAGGACAAGGAGCTTCGATTGAAATAATTTGGAGGTTTAAGTATAAGGATAAAATCTACATTTCAAGACTTGAAGATTTGAGGACAAATCTTTTCCAAGAAGGGAGGAATGATGGAGATCAATGAACCTTATTTGAAACGACTTGGAAGCTTACAAAGAACAAAGATAATGAAGATGGATACAAAGACTTGAGTTTTAAATGCAAGGAATATGTTTCAAGAACTTGGAGAAATGATTGAAAGTTGGGAAGTTTCCATACAAGAATCTATATTTCAAGTTCAAGCATGAAGAAGGGATTTATATGTCTTGTACAACACATTTTGATGGACTTAAAGTAGTCACGACATTTCAATTCAAGAAGGAAACATCAAGAAGGCATGAAGAAATGGAATCAAAATGGGGAATAAATGAAATAGAAGGAAGGTTGCTACCGTGGCTATAGTGGATTTTTTTTTATATGTCCTTTTTGTCTTTAACTTCTTTTAAAGGGTTTTTTATGTCTTTAACACCCAAGTACGAATTGTAGGATAGATTATTGTTCCCTAACTATATATATATATATATCATATCTTGTAAGTTGAAGAGAACTTTGAATAACTTAAAAACATATTTCTCGTTGAGAGCAAATTCTTGCAAAAGATCAAATTGATCTTCTTGAGAGAGTCTTGACATGAACAAAGCAGGGTTCATGAAAGACTAGTTCTAAGGCATTCTTTCACTTTGGTTTAAGGAGTGGAAGGTCTTGTAAAACTTGTAGATTGGTTAGTTTTTTCCATAATCTTGGTCAATCTACTAATAAACTTGTATCTTGGGAAATTTGTTTCTTTTTGAGTTGTTCTAAGGGTTACACCAATGAATTGAGAAACTTCAATCCAAGGAACCACTTCGTTTTAGTATCGGTTCCATGGTCCTCATCAAGAGGTTTTACTATCTTTTAATTACTTTGTTGTTCTTGTGCTAAAGATCATATTTTTTTCTTCTTTGAATTCTTATGATCTTTTATGTGTTTGTTTTTCTTCTTTAAATCTATCATACCTTATCTTTTGTGATCAATTGTTTTGTGAATCTAGCTTAAGGCAAAAAATAGGGGCTGATTCAAGGTGTTAAGTGAATGTTCTTCTTCATAGACAAAAACTACAAAAAGAAAAAGAGTACCAAACTGCCCAAAATTCAGACAGCAAAATAGTGCAAAAGAAGAATTCCAAAATTATGGAATTTTTGGGGATTTCGATTAAAAAAAGTTGTATGTCTTCATCAATTGATGTTTGAGTGGATGTTACATTGAATTAAGCCAAATTGAGTATACAAGATTTGGTTGTGTGAGGTGAAATTGCAGAAAATGTTTTGTCACAAAATTCTTTGCCTTCAAAGTGTTTTATAGAATGCCTCTCATAAAATTTCTTTGGCTTTCTTCAACTAATTGATCAAATGCTTTGTTGATTGACCTTTTATCTTTGGCATTCAAACTCTTTGATTCTTATTATTTGGCCGCTTTGACTAATTGATAAGTTTTGTGGACACTTTCATATACTTGACTTGAGTGATTGCAAAGCCTTCATTAGAGTCTATTAAGAACCTTAAAAAGTTCAAGAGAGTGTGAGTTCATTTGAGTGAGAAAAAGCCTTGAAGGAGTGTAAACAAGAGAGATTGGTGACGCACAAAATTTTTTTTCCAGATTTCTTGTTTGTACATTTTTGTAAGTAAAACATGTATAGAACATCATCTCAAGCTAGCTATTCCACACTTTTGGAGAGAAAGGAACAATTGTCAAACAACAAAAAGAATTGGAGAAGGGATTTGAACTGAAAGGTTGGGTGCTTAGGAAGACTGGTAGTTGAGCACCAATCTACACCTTCTAGAACACATGTGCAAATTCAAGAGACACTTCATGAATTGAAGAAAGTTGAAGATAATGAGACATTACATGAAGGTAATGATCAAAGAAAATATTATTCCTTACAAGATGCAAAATGTTTGAGAATGTATGTAGCTTTATGATTGATCATAAGTGTGAGGTGAACTATGTAAGTCAATATGTGGTGGACAGATTGGAGATTAAGTGTGAGAGCCATCCAAACCCATATAAGCCACAAAAGTTGAATGGATGTGAAGGGGCTTTGGTTGATATGCAAGTGAGAATGCCTAATTATTCCATTGATAACTATAAGGGATGAGGTACTTTGTGAAGTGGTGTATTCATGCAAGCAACTCATTTGTTGCTAGGAAGGCCTTGGCAAATAAGAAGAGGAGCAACATATGATAAATGCTATAACAAGTACACCTTTAAGAAGGATGAAAGAAGAGTAAATCTGAGATCATTGACACCACAAGCAGACAAAGATGATCAATTGTTGATAAAGAAAATGATGGAAGAGTGAGTTTGAAAGAGAAGAAAAGACTGAGATTGAAATAAAAGATATGAGTGAAGAGAAACATGAGAGTGTGATTGAGAAAGAAAAGTGTGGAGTTGAAGTAAAATATTTGAATGGGAGCCATTATGAAAAAGAAAGAGAGAGTGAGAATGATTTGGTTTTCATCATGAGCAAAGAAATTGTTACACCCATTTCTATCGCTAATCATTTTTCTTCTGCCAAAATTTCTGGAATTTGGAGAATTAATCAAGGAGAAAGATTACAAGGACCAAATGAGGATGAGTGAAATGTTGAGGTGGTATACTCTTATCTCTACACTTGGTGACAAATTTTTTAATTTTGAACATGCAAGAATGTTGTCTTTGGAAAGGTATGAAGGCAAAAATGCTTATGAACATGATAAGCATGAAGTTCTTGTTGAATTTTTTGAACATAATGATTCCTTTTGTAGAGAAAGCATGTATTGTACTCCTTTAAATCTCGTTGTAGCTTTCATGGATTTCAAATTCTTTAAGGAGTCTTATGTGAAACTTTGTGAACATTAAAATGCTTGTGGAAATGTGCTTGATGCAAGTTTTGTGTGAAGAATCCTATAAGCATGATAAATCTTTAAAGGGTGGAAGTGCTTTGATAATGCCAATGAATTCATTGAATGACTTTATGAACATTGAATTTCAAGACAAGAACATGATAGAACATTCACCTACTTGGAATTAATTGGATTCCTTGTGGAAGCACATCTCTAATTCACTGATGAGTAGACTTTCCAACTTTGTTTTGGATGACCGGGTATTGTGGATCTTTGATGTTGTGCAAATTGTTGATGATAATTTGTATATTTATGTTCTATTATGCATATTCAATGATTCTAAATCATTGTCTATCTTGTTTGAAATGTACTTCATTGTGAGTATAGGGAGAAATTCTATTTGAAGAATCATCATGTGTTGAAACATTGTGATGAAGTATATCATGTTGAGAATTTGCCTTTTGAGGATGTTTTGAAACTTCATGATTGTAATATAGACATGAATGCATGGATTTTATATATTTTGGTAATTCAAAGTTATGATCTTGAATGTTCTACGCATGATAAATTCTTGAAGTTGTTGAATCTTGAGGATCATGGCATGAAGTGTGTGAGAATTGTTAGTCCCAAACCTTTGAATATATTGTTTAGAAAGCATGTTTTACTACTACACTTGAAGAAAACACCTTGGGTAGGTTGTTGGAGAATGCTTGTTTAAATCTTATAAAAGGGTGTTTCATGATGATAAATTGTTCTTTAATGAAGTTGAAGAGTCTTTTATGATTGCTATGTACCTAATCTCTGTTTGGCATGTATGGTGGAATTACTTGATGTTTCGGATTATATTTTGGGCCATGAATAGAGATGTGTTGAAAGTTTTGGAATTGTGCAATTATCCTCTATTTTCGAAAGTGCATAATGATGTCCTACTTAGTGAATTTGTGAGTTCTAACATATGTGAGAGTTATCTTATTGTTAATCCTATACATATGTTTGTGCAAGAATTCCAATTTTGAAGTCCTTTTACTCATGCTCCATGGGGTCATAGACCAATGGGATTTAAGATTTGTGACTTGATGGCAAGAATTGTGTATTTTCAGAGCTCAACATTTATGAATTCAATCCTTGAAGTTCTTTTGTTCAATACTTATTAGGGAAATCGATAAATGAGAGTTATGATTGACATCATTTTATATCTTTTGAGCTTACAATGGTTAGTATTCCTCGCATATGTTACATATCAATCAAAGAAAGACCACCACCTTGGAAGAAGGGAATATAATTGAAGATTCGATGATGAATATTTCGGAAGGGGGGATGATTGAGGACAATGGAGTTTCGATTGAAATGATTTGGAGGTTTGCTTACAAGGATAAAATCTACATTTCAAAATTTGAAGATTTGAGGACAAATCTTTTCCAGGAAAGGGGGAATGATGGAGATCAATCAACCTTGATGGAAACAACTTGGAAGCTGACCAGGGACAAAGATAATGAAGATGGATACAAAGACTTGCTTCCCTACAAAGAATTGTGTTTCAAGAACGTGAAGAAATGATTGAAGGTTGGAAGCTTCCATACAAGAATCTATATTTGAAGTTCAAGCATAAGAAGGGATTTATATGGCTTGTAAAACATGCCTTGATGGACATAAAGAAGTCATGACTTTTCAATTCAAGAGGGAAGCATCAAGAAATTCATGAACAAAAGGAAGCAAAATGGTGAATAAATGAAGTAGAAAGAAGATTGCTATGGTGGCTATAGTGCATGGTTTTTTTTTTATGTCTTTTTTGTCTTTAACACCACAAGAACAAATTGTAGGATACATTAGGGTTCCATTACTATATATATATATATATATATATCATATCTTGTAAGTTGAAGAGATCATTGAATAACCTAAAAACATATTTCTTCTTAAGAACAAATTCTTGCAAAAGATCAAATTGATCTTCTTAAGAGACTCTCGACATGAACTAACTAGGGTTCTTTAAATCCACCACCTTGATTGTACTTTATCACATATGGAAACATCTCAAATAAATTCCACCCACTTGGTATGCCTCTTGCTAATCTTATCTTGACACTTCAAATGCTTTAATGATTCACAATTTGTATGAACAACAAACTCACGAGGCCAAAGATAATGTTGCCAAGTATGTAAAGCTTTAACCAAAGCATATAATTCCTTATCATAAGCTTTAACGAAACGGAAGCAAAATGGTGAATAAATGGAATTGAGCCAATGAATTGAGAAACTTCAATCCAAGGAATCACATCATCGCTTTCTTGTTCTTGTGCTTAAGATCATATTTTTCTTCTTTGAATTCTTATGATCTTATATGTGTTTGTTTTTGTTCTTTAAATCTATCATACCTTATCTTTTGTGATCAATTATTGTGTGAATCTAGCCTAAGGCCAAAAACAATGGCTAATTCAAGGTGTTAAGCTATTTTTCTTCTTCTTCTATCTTCATAAACAAAAAATACAAAAAGAAAGAGTACCAAACAGCCCAAAATTCGGACAACAAAATAGAACAAAAGAAGAATTTTGAAAATCTGGAATTTTTGGGGATTTGGATTGAAAAAACTATTATGTCTTGATCAATTGATGTTTGGGGAAGATTGTGGATGAAATTTGAAGTTGATGTTAATTTGAATTAAGACAAATTTAGTCTATAGGATTTGGTTATGTGAAGTGAAATTGCAGGAAAATTTTTTGTCACAAAATTTTTTTGCCTTCAAGGTGTTTGATAGAATACCTATCATAAAATTTCTTTGACTTCTTCAACTAATTGATCAAAAGCTTTTTTGATTGACCTCTTATCTTTGGCATTCAAACTCTTTGATTCTTATTATTTGGTTGCTTTGACTAATTGATAGGTTTTGTCTACACTTTTGTGTACTTGACTTGAGTGATTGCAAAGAATTCATTAGAGTCAATTAAGAACCTTAAAAAGTTCAAGAGAGGTAAAAGGCACAAGAGTGCGAGTTCTTTTGAGTGAGAAAAAAAGAATAAATTTTTTTCCAAATTTCTTGTTTGTATTGTTTTGTAGGTGAAACATGTATAGAAGTTTCAAGCTAGTTATTCCACATTTTTGGAGAGAATGGAACAATTGTCAAAAAACAAAAGAAATGGAGAATTGATATAAACTCAAAGGTTGGAAGCTTAGAAAGAGTGGTAGATGAGCACCAATCCAGACCTTCTAGAACACACCTGCAAATTCAGGAGACACTTCATGAATTGAAGAAAGTTGAAGATAATGAGACAATTCATGAAGGTAATGATCAAAGAAAAACCATATTCCTTACATGATGTAAAGTGTTTGAGAAAGTATGGAGCTTGATGATTGATTGATCATGAATGTGACGTGAACTATGTAAGTCAATATGTGATGGATAGCTTGGAGCTTAAGTGCGTGAGCCATCCGAACCCATATAAGCTACGAAAGTTGAGTGGGGGTGAAGGGGCTTTGGTTGATAAGCAAGTGAGAATACCTTATTCAATTGGGAACTATAAGGTTGAGGTACTTTATGATGTGGTTTTCATGCAAGCAACTCATTTGTTACTAGGGAGGCCTTGGCAAATAGGAAGAGGAGCAACATATGGTAAAGGATGGAAGAGGAGAAAATCTAAGATCATTGAGACCACAAGAAACCCAAGATGATCAATTGTTGAAAAAGAAGATGATGGAAAAATTCCATGCAAAGAAAGAAAACCTCTAATTGAAGTTGAAGAAGAGATGGCAAATGTGGAAATCATGAAAAAAAATGAGAGGAAATATGAGATTGAGATTGAAAAAGAACAAGGATTTGAATGAGAAGAAAATAGTGAAATTCAGATAAAAGATATGAGTGAAGAGAAAAATGAGAGTGTGATTGAGAAAGAAAAGAGTGGAGTTGAAGGAAAAGATTTGAGTGGAGAAAATGGGAGACATTATGAAAAAGAAAGAAAGAGTGAGAGTGATTTGGTTTTCATCATGAACAAAGAAATTGTTACACCCATTTTTAACACTAATCATTTTTCTTCTAGTGTCCTTGTGCCGAAATTTCAGGAATTTGAAGAATTAATCAAGGAAAAAGATGACAAGGACCAAATGAGGATAAGTGAAATGTTGAGGTGGTATACTCTTATCTCTACCCTTGGTGACAAATTTTTGAATTTTGAACATAAAAGAATGTTATCTTTGGTAAGGTATGAAGGTAAAAATGGTCATGAACTTTGATTAGCAAGAAGCTATTGTTAAATGTCTTGAACATAATGATTCCTTGTTTAAAGAAAGAATGTATCGTACTTCCTTTATGTCTTGTTACAGTTTTCATGGATATCAAATTTGTTAAGGAGTCTTGTGTGAACCGTTGTGAACATAAAAATGCTTGTGGAAATGTGCTTGAAGTTCATACACTAATTTTGTGTAGAGACTCTTATACGTATGATGAATCTTTGAGGAGTGGAGGTACTTTGATTATGTCAAAAATTCCGCAGATGAATTTTTGATCATTGAACTTCAAGACAAGAGCATGATAGAACATTCTTCTACTTGGAATTATTTGGATTTCTTACAGAAGCACATCATTGGAACTTTTATGAGTCGAATTTAAAAAGTTGTTTTGGATGATCGGGCATTGTGGATCTTTGATGTTGCAATTCTTAATAATAATTTGTATCTTTGTGGTCTATTGTGCATATTCATGAATGATTCTAAATCATTGTCTATCCTATTTGAAATGTACTTCATTGTGAGTATAAGGAGAAATTCTATGCATTTGAAGTATCATTCTTTGTTGAAACTTGGTGATGAAGCATGTCAGGGATGTTTTGAAACTTCATGATTTTAATATAGACATGAATGGGTGGATTGTATATCATTTGGTGATTCTTAGATTCAAAGCTTATGATCTTGAATGTTCTAAGCATGATAAATTCTTGAAGTTGTTGAATCTTGAGGATCATGACATGACGTGTGTGAGAATTTTTAGTCCTAAACCTTTGAATATATTGTTTAGAAAGCATGTTTTAGGACTAAGAAAGCATGAAAAAGACACATTTGATTGATGAAGAATACTTGTTGAAATCTTATTAAAATTTGTTTCATGATTTCGTGTAAATGACACGAGACTATCTGGGAAAAAGCTCACACTTGGCTCGGTAAAAGCTTGAATTCGGCTCATCTAAAATGAGTTCGAGCTTGGCTCTTTTATTAGAGGCAAGCCATGTCAATATATATTCGTTTATTTAGGCTTGCGAGCCTAAAAGAGCTTTTAATATATAATATAATATAATATATTTATTTTATAATTTTTTATTTAAATATATCATATATTTTTTTTACAAAATAAACTATTAATAATTTTATATTATGTTTGCCTGAAGAGTGATGATTAATCACATTTTCTAACTTCTGCATCTCTCCTCTTCTAGTTTTGCCATAACAGACCGCACCCTTCTTCTCTCCTTCCCTCTCACCATTCCTGTCACCACCAACGGTGTAGCTGCTTAGTGTTGCCGACCCTTTTCTCTTCCAGCAACCTCTTTGATCTCTTCCAGCAGCGAGTTAGTGACCCGTGGAGCTTCTACCTCTAGCACCACAGACCATAGCTGCTACTGTCAGGTCAATAATTTTTCAAGGAAAGCTCCAAACAAACAAAGGTAATTTTTCTTGCTATTAGACTTTTCTTTTCTCTTAAAAAAATCAAGTCCCAAAAAAGATTTTCTTTGAACATTAGTTTGTTGAAATCTGTGCTATCAATCAAGATTAACTATATGTCTCTATAAACTCTTCTTCAAAAGCATCTCTATTCAGCATATTCTGATGAGGAAGGAATATGATTGAACGAAACCAAACCAAAAAAGGAAAAACCAGATGGAACCCTTTTTCTGGGTTTGTCTCTTAGACCTGTAAGAATTGAAAGTGGAACAAGAATTTTTTTTCTGAAAGAAGGTGCACAGAGAAAAGTGATAATGTTTCCCACAAACCATGCCATCATGCCAACTTTCCCACTACAATTTGCACTTTGAATTTTTTATATTTCTTGCCAGAAGTAAGGTTAGTGTTTGAGAATGTCCTACAACTAGCTTTTTGTAATTTAATAATAGATATGTATATAGTAAATATTGTAGCTGGAGTTGATTTGACTATATCATGATTAGCTGGAGTTGATTTGACTATATCATGATTCATGAATATCAATACGATAGATTGGTTTCTCTTAATTTACTGTTTAGCTGATTGAATAGCCGAATATTAATTCTTTTTTTTTCTAATTAAAGCTTTTCTAATTCTTTTTTTTTTCTGACCAGGTTATTCTTGAATGTTGAGTTAATTGGTTTGCTGCTAAAATAAAGAAATAATGTTTGAATTAGAAAGGAGATGTAAAAATGGCATTGGGAATTTGATTGTGAAGGCACAGAGGAAGATTATTTACCTCTGTTTTAGTATGCAAGGAAGAAAGTGAGAATGAAATTTGTCTCCTTTTGAAACACAATGGACAAATAGGAAAGCATGGATAAATATGTTGAACATTAATTTTTAAGTTTTTTCATTTTGTTGTATTATGATTTATAATTTAATAAATTCATAATGGATTTGATTTTTTTTTACTCAGATTTGGAGGTATTGTAATTGAATTTTACTTCAAATATAATTATTGTGAATTTTTTTTATTATTTTTCTTTTATGAGTTTAAACGAGCCTAAAGGAGCCGAGCTTGAATTCGAACCCAAGTCGAGCCTATGCTCTCAAGCTTCGACATGATTCTTTTACATTTTTAAAGGAGCCAGAGCCCGAGCTTCCCTCATGTCTTATGAGTCGAGCTTGAACCTAGAATTATAGACTCTTGAGAACCCGAGTCAAAGCTTTAAAAAATCTAAATGAGCCGAGCTCGAGCCTGGAACATTCGGGCTCAGCTTGGCTAGGCTTGTTTACACCCCTATTCATGATAATAAATTGTTCTTCAATGAAGTTGAAGATTCTTTTATGATTGCTATGTGCTTAATCTCTATTTGGCATGTATGGTGGAATTACATGATGTTTTAGTTTATATTTTGTGCCATGAATAGAGATGTGTTGAAAGTTTGGGAATTGTGTAATTATCCTCTGTTTTTGAAAGAGCATAATGATGTCCTACTTTGTGAATTTGTGAGTTCTAACATATGTGAGAGTTATCTTATTGTTAATCCTATACATATATTTGATAATTTTGATGGAAGAATTGTGAGTTATGGAAAAGAAGTGTTTCTTGATCTTGTTCAAGAATTCCAGTTTTGAAGTTCTTTTATTCCATGCTCTATGGGGTTATAGACCAATGGAATTTAAGATTTGTGACTTTATTGAAAGAATTGTATATTTTTGGATCTTAACATATATGAACTCCATTTTTTAAGTTCTTTTGTTCAATGCTTATTGGGATAATAGACCAATGAGAGTTATGATTGACATCATTTTATATCTTTTGAGCTTACAATGGTTAGTATTCCTTGCATATGCTACTTCTTCTAATGAATTTACTGTGGATGGGAAGGAATATATATCAATCAATGAAAGAACACCACCTTGCCACTACAAGAAACTAGGTCATATATGACGACACTTTTAATGTCATTGCAAATGGTGACATTATATGACATGCCATCGTATATACTCATGTAGACGGGCAGCCATATAAAGTACAATATATGTTACAGTCCTTAGGAAAAAAGGGTTTTACACGACGTCATATATAATCAAAGGTATTTTCGATGGTCCGTAGCAAAACACATTTCTTAGGAGTATTTTGGCATATATACATATATACTTTTGATTTTATACAACGGCCTTATATATATTTTTTTTATAAATTTGAATATATTTGTAGGAATAAAAATATATTATCAAAATTTTAGTTGGCATATGGATTAGAGTGTTGGTAACATTTCTGCTTGATTCTATCAACCAGGGTTCAAATCCCAACCAAAACAAATTTTATTTTTCTTAAGTTTTTTTTAAATAAAATACTTTTAAAAAAAAGGGAAATTGGCCATACTGGTACCATATCTTGTGGCCAAAGTCAATTGTAATACATGATCTTTTTTTTCAGCCAAATTAGTACCTATACTATTCACAAGCTGCCAAAGTGATACTTCCGATCACTTGATGGTAATTTTTCGGCAAAAAACTCAATTT
>JAWZTD010031070.1:0-14784 GCA_035221335.1 Echites panduratus
AGGTCAATGAACTAACCATAATCTTGGATGAAGTCTTGAGTAAGTTTTCAATTGATGTGTGTCATGTTGATGAAGATTGTTTCCTTTGCATGAATCACATCAGGTATGTAGTTAAATAAATAAAATACTAAAATTAAACCCTAAACTACTAGAAAATTTGAAAATAAAGGATAAAAATTTTATTCTTGTGTTGCCTCCAAAAGAGCCTTTGGTTAACGTCGTTTGACTCGACATGATCCATTTGTTATCCAACTCTTTCTTGTCCATGGAACGGTAAAAGTGTAAATGATGATTCTTTAAATGGATCCATGATTAATCTATTATTGTAAATGTTATAATAAATTTCTCAAATATTAAATCAATGTTAGAAAATAAAGGAATATTTTTCAATACAATACCACAAAACCCATCAATATCATGCATAAAGATAAAATCACAAGGACTATTTCCTGTTTTCTCTTCCTTATGAATTTCCTCTCTATTAGATTTGATGATATTTTGAGGAAAAGGTGGATGAATTTCAAGAGAAGAATAAGGAAATTCTAATTGAGGCTCGATTTTGCTAGGAATGGAGGCATCAAGTAAGATTTGGTTGTCCTCTAATCTGGTGCTTGAGAATTATCAAGAAACTCATCCTCTTCATGGGCCGAAAATTAATGGGGTGATTTTTGAGAAAATTGAACTCTATGTTCACGCACCTAAGAAGAAAAATGTTCTACGTGGTTTTCTAAGCTTTGTATGATTGATTTAGTATTCTCCTGAAAAATGAGGGTATTGATCTCTAATTCTTTAATCATATCTTCAAAGGATCCTGCTTGGTAGTGATTTTGAGAAGAGGAAAGATTTGGAGGACAATAAGAATTGGGATATTCGAAAACTTGGTTTCAACGGCACCAAAATTTGAATGTGGGCGTCGCAACACACCCAAATTAAACCTAATTATCAAAGTAAGCAGTTAGGGAAAGTAGGGTCTATCCCATAAAGAATTGAATTTAAATGTAATTCACAGCAATCAACAAATAACAAAAGGGGGATTTTTGGAAAAGTTTTGTAAAAGGAATTAATAACTAATTTAAAAATAAGAATATAGATGAGAAAGTTGTTAACAAGAAACATCCCGTAAGTTAATTGCGATGGCTCAATCATAGATCAAATAAGACAATTGAGTAGTTGATTTTAAAATTAGGCATAGCCCTCAAATTCCTATCCTTTAATTAGATTAATTTCTCGTAACAAGAAATAAAATCCCTTTGTTAATCAAGTAAACCTAAATCTTAGCTATCAATAGATTTAATCAGTTAAATTGCATTAAATATGAAGGTATCATCAACGTCAAATCACATAAAACAAAGTAATTTTAATCTCATGCAATTCTCTATTTTAAATCAAGTTGGTAACAGAAACCTAATTTAGCAATAGTTGCTACTTGGTGGATTTAACAATCTTAGCGATAATATTTAAACTCTAAAAATATAATCATCAAATTAATCTAGGTGAGCAGGCTAAATCAATAAACATAATTAATAAGATGAAAACATGAATTGCATAACTACTCAAGAATAAAGATCAAATCTTTAATAAGAAAAAAAAAACAAATCTCATAACCCCATATCAAAATAACTTACTTCATGTTCACTCACAAAACATGATTAATAAAACAATGAAAAGAGAAAAAGAAACTGCAATGAGGAAAATAATCTTCTTGTCTTCAGGACTTTTCTTGTAATCAATCTTGAATTGTGCGCAAAGCTTATGAGAAGAGATCTATTTATAGGAGTTATAAGACTCCTTTGCAAGAAATAGTTACCTAAAAGGAGTCTAAAAACTAATTAAATTCCTAATTAAAATCTATTACAAAAGAAAGTGTCTTTAGAAAATATCTTTAAAAATAGAGTTCAAGTAAGACTTTGCCGCTGTTCAGCTAGCTATTGAATGACCCCTGCCGATGCGCTTGGCGAATGTTTTTCTGTTCTTCATTCCATCCTCGAGCAATTTTCAATTGAAATTTCCTACAAACAAAAACCAAGTATATTAAAGTAAAATACATCCAAAATGACATAATTTAGGCTGAGTTACACAAAATAATAATACAAAAAATGACGTAAAACTTAGCCTAAATATGTATAAATCACCAAGAAATCAGAATTTGGAAAATAACATCTTGTCAAAAGTCTTTAAAGACCATGAAGGGGAGAGCTCTTGATTGAATCTCTGGATTATCCTTCCATAGACCTTGAAGAGCTTCTAACTATTGAATACCAAGCAGACCGAAGATACACCATGTATAGGTATCTCAAACACGGGAAGCACCTTGAAGATAACAAGGACGCTCACAAAGTTAGGAAGTGGGCTCCACAATATGTGTTCATTGGGAATGATGAAGTCTACAAGAGGTTATATACTTGGCCATTAGTCAAATGTCTTGGAAGAGTTGAAGTAGGATATGTGATTGAAGAAATTCACAGAGGAATATGTGGATCTCACATTGGTGCTAAAACAATGGCAAAGAAAATCCTTAGAACTGGATACTATTGGCCATCCATGGTATCAGACATAGAAGGTATCATCAAAATATGGGAGAGTTGCCAATTGCATGGAAACAAATCACACAAACCTCCTGCTGTTCTATTTGACATTTGGGGAATTGACATCCTAGGACCATTCCTAAAAGGAGTAGGAGGCATACAATTCTTGATAGTGGCAGTTGTATACTTTACCAGATGGGTAGAGGAAGAACCCATGGCCACTATGTCTTCACGGAAGTTCAATCTTTCATTTGGGGGAACATTGTTTACAAGTTTGGAATTCCAAGGACTATAATCACAGATAATGGCATACAATCTATAGGAGAACCCTTCAAGACCTTCTTCAAGAACCTAGGCATTGAGCAAAGGTTGACCTCAGTAGCTCATCCCCAAGCAAACGCCGTGGCGATGGTCACAAATAGAACCATTCTTGAATTTCTAAAGAAAAGACTAACTGAATTGGAAAACAAGGTCTAAAGACCTCGTGGCCAGAAGAAATTCCTAGTGTATTATGGGCATATAGAACCACCGAAGAAAAGCTCTTGTGCAAACTCTTTTTAGCCTATGTTTTAGTTTAGAAGCTGTGCTACCAGTGGAAATCGGCATGAAAATTTTAAGGTTCAGTAAATACAATTTAGTCTTGAATGAGGAGGACAAAAGAATAGAGTTTGATCTTCTTGAAAAAGCCAGAAACAATGGGCTAGAAGCCGATACAAGGTACAAAAGACAAATTACAACTTTCTTCAACAAAAAGGTTACGGAAAGGAAATTTACGGTGGGAGATATTGTTCTGAAAAGGTCAGATGTTGGCAAATAAGGTCAATTATCTAAACTGCAAGAAAGTTGGGATTGAACTTATATGGCTCAAGAAACACTTCGAGGCAGAAGCTATAGATTGGCAAATCTTGAAGGTTTACAACTCCTAAGGCCTAGGAACATTTCTCACCTAAAGTATTTCTGTGCATAAGTTTATATCTGTCCTAAGATGTTGCCAAAATATTGGAGTTCTATTTTGCAAGGTCTGAATGTTACAAAGATTTCTTTTCAAAAAGCAATATAGTTAGGGTTTTGATTTGATGACATGTTATCAAAGATGCATAACTCGAAAAAGGCATTCATGGAATGAAAAAGAGACCAAAAAAAATATCATATAAATGAAAAGCAAACGAAAAAGGGGAGAAAAGCTCAAAATGAGCATTGTACTTGTACAACCCAGGAAATGAATAAAATTGTTCATTTGTTCATTGAAACTGAAATAAAGGCAATACGCTTCAAGATCGGGGCTCCTCACCACCAGCAATTTCCGTTGAAGGGTTAGCAGGCTTAACTATCTCGGGAAGGTCAACTCGAATAGTTCCCACTTGAGGATCAATCAGTTGAATATTGCTAGAAGTCCCAGGATCAACAGTTAATACAGAGGGAAGGTTGCCAACAGGGATTTCAACATTTGAATCTAAATGAAATCACAGTAATCATTAAAACTAGAGTTATTAGAAACCTAATAAATGGAGACTAAATGAAAAAGATTAGCATTACCTTGTTGCTAAGGAGGGATGACAAAAAGAGTCTCAAATTCAAGACTAGTAGGAGGAGGAGTAGTGGATTCTATTCACAGAGGGTCACCAGCAGGCACCAAGGTTTCTTGAATTGGAATGGGGATCTCTGGAGGAGGGATAACTTCAGTATCCATTGGAACTTCTTCATGCCAAGGTAGCCTTTTCTATGCTAATTCTAGATAATAAAGTCTTTCATGCATGAGAAGGTTAGGCTTCAATCCTGAATAGAGTTCTTGTAGCTTGTTGAAGCAGTCCACATACATAGAAATGGCTATAGGTCTAACAAGTTATTCCACATAGCTCTTAAAAGTTTTAGAAGCTAGTAGAGGCTCTATTTTAAAGTTGCCCTCCTCATTAAATTTCTCACGAGTGGTTTGCTATTCCTCCATTGCCAATTCAAACTGAGATTGGAATTCAACTATGGCCTTGGTAAGTTTGTCCAAGTGGGCTTGTAGGATCTTCTCTTGAACTTATCAACCTCCTTCATTGCAGCAACTCATGAAAGTTTCAAAGCTAAAATCTCATTGTCTTTTAGATGGTTAGCATCCTGAAGAATGTTAATAACATGTTGAAGTGCACTCCCCTCCCTCAACTTTTTAATGTTCCTTCTGAATTGTTCTCCCAGCAGGACATATTGCTAAAGTGTCAGGAAGGAGGTACAAAGATCAGATTATGTTAATTTTTCTATAAAAAGGAAGAATAGAGAGAAAGGGAAAATAAAGAGCTTACCGAAGAGTGGAGAGTAGCCTAGTGTTTAGAAAGGTCTTCATTAGATAATTCCTCACTGATTTCTTTGTCCACTAGAGGGAGGCAATCCATTATGAATGTTTGTGCATATGGCCATTAGAAGATTGAGTCAAATGTCTCCATGGCCAAGTTAGGAGTCCATTTCGGAAACTCCTGTTCAATAGGAGCATTTAGTACCTCCCTCCCAAGGTTTTTATATCAAATCTGCAAAATCCCTTGGAGGCCGCAAAGGAAGTTAGTGGAGCAGATTTCACAGGTGAGGGATCTAGGAAGATTTAGTGGAGCAGATTTCACAGGTGAGGGATCTAGGAAGATACAACAACAATAAGTTCATCATGAGTTATTTTCGTCACAAGTCTTCTCTTTGGAACAGCTTGTACTTTCTTTGAGCTCACTTGAGAAGCAGTAGGCACTTGCAGAGGCACTATAGTAATTGTAAAAATAGCAGAAACAATGGTTGCAGCCAGGGTTGAAGCTCCAGAATGAGTAGTTCTTTGGACCGAAGAAGTGGTGGCAGACCTCTTGTTACCAGAAGGGGTAACAATGAAATTTTTCCATATATAAAAAAGAATGGCAAAGGTCAGCAACAGGTTAAAAAAGGAAAAGAGAGAGAGAGAGAGTTACATCACAAAAAGTAGAAAATCAGGTCAAAGTTGCTACCCTTAGGGGTAATCGAAAGCTCCCTTTGGAGGTATGAGCTTGTTGACGTCTGGATCTCCCAGACCTACACATTCTAGAAACTGAAAGTCCCACATAACATCCAATTTTATGGGGGGTCTCAGATTTGGCTAACCTACTAAGAAAATTCCTAGCATCGGCGAGGTCGCCGTTGAGGTCATGGAGATCATTGAAGAAAGTGTGATTAAGATTCTAGGAAGGGTAATTGATTGATTGAGGAAAGTTGTTGGATACTGAATATGCAAGTAGAACCTTTTCCATGATCCTACTAAAGATTGGAAAGGACCGACCAACTTGTAAAGCTAGGTAAACTGTAGATAACCTAGTCTAGACTTGGTCGGGCAAAAGACACTCCAATTTTGAAAAAACACCAAAAATGTTCAAGACAGATTGGAATAGAATATAAATGACAGGTAGAGATGAAAGCATTGATCATCCTTACAGTGTTTGGGACTAACTGTGCTAAAGTTATACCCTAGAACAAGGCAATGTCAAGAAGTAGTGGGTGAATGTAGGGCAAAAGAGTCAATCCCTCAAGATTGGCTTCGTACAGGGGTTAAATAGCCATCTCTAATGTCATTCAAACTGTCCCTAGGGTTGGGTAAAATAAGCTCACCATCATTCAACTCAAAATCATTACGAATCTCATGGACTCCGTCGAGATTAATCTCCGGAGCCCTTAAGCTTCCAATTCCCTAGGATTCAGCAAAGCTCTAATGGTGTTCCTGGCAAACCACGTTACTAGAGTAAGATAGAAAATTTCCTCCAAAGAGCTTAAAGAGGAGGTTCTAATAACTAGAGTCATTGTGACGAAAAGAAGAACGAGTACTCAACAATGAAAGAAGTAGAAAAGGAAGTTGGACTAGAAGAAGAAAAGTGATGAAAAATTATAGAAGTACCTGGAGAGATTCTAAGCAAATTTTGAACCTCAGAGGACTTTTCTTGTTCTGATGAGAGAGAAAGATTGAATTCAGTATAATTATACCTCTGAATTGGCTGTTGTTGAGTTAATCAAGAACATTACCTTCTATGATTGGGTTGGCAATAACATGGTAGTCATTTGAAACAAGAGGCGGCTACTTCCAAAAAGATGACTGCAATGTCTTTTAAGCATCAGTAACCTTCAAAAAGTCTTAAAACGAAAGGGTGTAATTATTCAAGTGTCATCGTTTCATGTTGAAAATGTTCCCACATTTGAAGGTCACTAAACTCAAAGGGGACTAGTGATGGGCAAACGGGTATGACCCAAAAACACCCTGATGTGATTCCTTGGAATTGTAGTTTCTCATATCAATGGCTCAATTCTAAGGATTCTATCACAAAAGCAATTTCCCAAGATTTTCATCAATTAGTTCACGTTTAGCATTAGATTGACCTTTGGAATTGATTTCCTAAACCAATCTAATGAATTTAAAGACAATTCAACACCCTAAACCAAAGTGGAGAAAGTCTCAAAGTAGTTTCTCAAGAACCCTAACTTGTTCATGTAGAAACCCTAAATTTGATCTTCACAATTTTCTCTCAAGGAGGAAAAGATGTTTTTGATTAAAAGATTGTTAATGAGGAATACAAATTAAGGAGTATTTATAGTAGAAACTCAGTCTAAACCTAATTCAGACATTCTAGGGTGTTAAAGACATAAAACTCCCTTAATAATATGCAAAAGGACACTTAAAACTAACTAAAATAAAGATTGCTGTTGTGGGGAATTTAGCTATCCGATGCCGTATGGCCTATTTTCTTCACTGTCAAGCTCAAGGCTAGGCACTGGACACCACACCGGGATGTCACTATTTTGCTACAATTTGAGGCTGAAATTGGTCCCGCACTGGCTCACTTTGGTCAGGCACCGAATGGCTCTACTCCCACATTGTTTCATCAACATTTTGGCTCCATTTCATCCATCCTTCATGTAGTTTGGATTCCTGTTCAAATGGGATGCAATCATGACATACAATAGAGCTTTCCAACAATTTCGTTGAAGGTTTATTCCCACACTTTGATGTTTCTTTGTTCTCATCAATTTTCTTCTCATTGAGGTTGCTTTGTTCAAAACTACCACTTGAAATCATGATAGAATTATTCCCTAAGCTTCCCAATAGGGTTAGGACATTCCATATCTTTGATTCTCCTTGGTCTTCATAAAGTTTAGCTTCCTTACAAGTAGCTTCAAAGTCGAATTCCTTCTCTCTCCTTTGTATGAAGTTGTTGAAATCTTTTCTTATCTTTGAAGCTCTACTACTTGTTATGGGTCCTTGAGGCATCAATGAAGCCTTGTCTCCATCACACCGGACCCGAAAACCTGACAACTTGATCCAAACAGTAAAATTCCGACCCGAACTACTGGGCAAGACCCTCGAAGGTCTATAAATATACCTCCATACAATCTCATGAAGGTCTTAACATATATCCATGACCTCCGATTATCTTAGTAAAATTCCAGGGGCCCCAAATCAGAGACTTATGGCAGAGACATCCTCAAGGTTACTAGACTATCTGCAAGGTAGCTAGACCACCTTCAAGGTCACTAGACCATTTACAAGGTCTCCAGCAAACTCTACGAGACTCCTAGACATCACGGAATATTCTCTTAATAATCGTCTAGTTTCTTCAAGAAACAAGATATATTCCAACAAGGAAACTTTTTAAAATGATCATTACAAGATTAACAAGTTCTTCGTCTCTCAATCAACCAAATTACAAGGAACAATGATTAATTCTCATGAAACTAATCCTAAATCTAAGTTAATTGATCACCTTCTATCTTTAAAAAGATGTCTTGATCACAAGTCACAGGTAAGGGCAAACAAAAATAAGAAATCACTGATTCTCTTTGAATTTACGTTCCATACAATCCAATTCTAACTTGATCATCGGAGTTGGCGACAGCCCATTCCGGTGATCTCATCTTCTTTTTCGATTCTTCTTGCATGCACCATTGCGACGGGGTGACCAAGAGATCCCTTCTAAGCTCCATGATCATTTAGGGCATATTTGTTAATTTGCATGCGGTCCCAAATGGTCCCAAAAAGAAGGTATCATCCTTGTAGTACTATATGGTGAACTATCTACTTATTTCAGGTACTTATTTCAGGTGCATATGGTGGCCGTTTTGATCATCTTAGCCACCTAAATGTTCTTTGTACGTGCTCGCATTTAATGGATACAAGTCAATACTGAAATGACTCCAGTCACATTATTTTCTTTAGTCGCTATGATCGCCAATCCTCGACGGAGAAGTTTTGCTCCTATATTGCAATTGATTGCATAATGAGCGAGATGCTTAAGGACCAATGATAGTGGCCCATTTTATATTAAATTAATTCCTCATAATTAATCATTGTACATATTTTGTGATTAATTGAATTATATTAGACATGATTTATTTAGCTGGTCTTTAACAGATTATAATTTAATTTCACGATAATTCTTTGATCTTTGCACCATTTTGGTATTTGGGTCATATCTTGAGTTTCAGGTATCTAAATATTATGAATTTTATCCAGTAGTAAATAAAAGAGATGGATCTACAAGTCTTATGAAGGGCTCAAGAGTAGATTCGGATGTTAGATGGACAAAAATGAGCTGACAAGTTTGAACAGTGTTATTGAGCTACAGAATTGGGTAGAGTTGAGTATTTGGACTGTAACTTGGGGTTCAGATATTGGAATTGACTGAAATAAGTCTCATTGGAACTCTTAGATTTTGGGTGAAAACATTCCATGAAGTCAGAATATGAAGTTAAGAAGCAGTTCGTTCCTGTGAGGTATTAGGACTCGTCCTATGAAATTAATGGGATGAAATTAGGTCAAAAGTATTTGAACCTAGGCACGATTTTGTCAGGTATTTTTATTATAATTTTGGAATGTTTTTTTAACTTTTACTGAGAAGCCATACTTTAATTGGGAGTAGTTGGTAGTTCAAAGTTGTTTTTACTTGTCTTCGTTTTCTGCAATTATGCAAGGCTAGGATCGAGACTAGCCCAAGGATTTGAAGGATTCTGGTTTGGTTTCTAGAACTTGATTTAATTTTTTTTCTCTTTCTTGATTTTATCGTTTTACATGAATGGAGATCTTTGTTTGTGTAATTTTAGTTAAATTGAGTTGTAATTGGTTATAGGAGATCTTTTATGATCAATTGCATGTTTAATAAATACCGAATTGCATATCTATGATGTGATTAATATATTCTGATTTTTAAACTAGTTTTCATTAATAAATTTCTCAATTGTGGATATCTTATTTCTTGATTAGTTGAAGTTTAGGAGATCATCTAGTAGAGAATTGACTAGTGTGAGATCTCAGCTAATCAGGCTAACCAAATAATTAAGTTCAATTGTATCTTGAGTGTTCAACAAGAAACTAAACGGAATCTAGATAGTTCTTGGAGTGGTTTCTTTTTGACTATGTTTTTCTTAATTTCAAATTTCTATTTTCTTAAATTTCCTCAATTTGAAACCCCCTAATCTATTTTACACTTAATTTGTTTAATACACGATTTTAATTCTTGAGAGAAACGACTTGGGTTGTTGCTACTACTATAAATTTTTAACTGAATTGATTTCGATTTGAGTAGGGTTCAACAACCTCACATCAAGCAACCAGTTATCTCGACCTTTAATCTATCTCACATATCTCGAGCTTCACACTCAGTAATCCTTATATCGCTCCTTCGTGTATTGCGAGATGCCAACATTGGAACTTCAAGGTTGCCAAGCTAGAGGTTTATCTTAATTGGTCCCCAAAGTTTAGCCAGCATGTCATTCATCTTGAGGCCATGCTGATTTTAGGTTCTTGTATACCCATTGGATACTTGGGTTTTCTTAAATTTAATCCCCCTATTTATATTCTTTGGGCTTTCCTCAACTGGGCTCTGTAACTCACAGCCTAAATTGTCAACTATCATTCACCAATAAATCCATTTAGAAAGGATGAGTCCACCACCAAATTAAAATAGTAGAGAGTAGCAGTGGCAAATGAGCTCGACCCCCCATATGAACGGTGCACAAACTCAACCCAGCCCACCAACCAGTCCCCCAACCCGTAAGGTTCACCCCTCTTAAAGCCCACCCCGAAACCCATTGGAACTCGCAAACTTGATTGATTAATGAAACGAACTGAGCTCGAATCAAACCAGCCCGACTGGCCCAACGGCTCTTTTGCGTTTTTAGAGCCGTTTATGACCGTTCCATTTTAAAAAATTATAGAAATGCCATTGATGGTCATTTCTCCAAAAAAATTATAAATTGCCCCTCGCTCACATTTAAAAATCACTTTTGTCCTACTCATTCTCCAATCTCACTTCTCTCTTTTATTTATTTGAATTATTTTTTTATTTGTTACTTGATTACATACTTAATTACTTTTATTTAGTTTAATTTTTTTCATTATCTAGTTTATTTTAAAAAATGGAAAGATCTTGTGCACATTAATATTGATGAAGAAGAATTTGTTAGGTATTATGAGTATGATACTAGAACCTACTTGCCCGAACCCAATGATATGGAGACTTTAGGTAATGATGTTGATCCAGATGACGTTCAAGAAATACCAACACCCACTAGTAGTGTAAAACATGTAGGAGGAGTATCTTCCTCTAATTCATGCATGACTAAAGATAAAAAATCATTAGTTTGGAATTTCTTTTAAAAAGAGGGTGAAAAGCAAGTTGTACACTTTGTGGAAGAAATATAGTCATAAAAGTCAGAGTGGGATGAGAACCTTGACCTGATATTTAAAAATGAACACCCCAATTTTAATGAGGATTGGAAAAACACAATAACAAATTAGTATAATGGGAGGGGGGTGTAAGTGGTAATTTTCGGTTTGAACAAAAACGTGTTATTGAAGAAATTGGTAGATGGACAATTGAACGAAATCATCTTTTTAGCAAAACGAAAACCAAAAGTTTAAATAGAATGGTTACGAGGTCTCTATAATCGATACTAAGTAGAATTCCCAGATTTACACTTAAAAGTGATGTTATTAAATGTTTTAAAACTATGAAAAAAAATCTTACTACTCATTTTGATGAATTAAAAGATTCAAAATTTGCTCTTACTTGTGATTCTTGGATAGTCGTAACTATGTTGCATTATTTGTGTATTACTAGTCATTGGATTGAATTGATCATGAATGGATTCTTAAAAAAAAATCATTTGTTTTAGACCATTTGAATATCCTCACACTGGTTGATGTGATCTCTATAATTGAAAGTTGATTTAGATTCATTCAATCACAAATTTCACACCAAAGTTAATAGGATTCAATTAGGGTTTTGGGTTTGGTTAATTAGAATGACCTATGAAGTGATTTCTTCATCAACCATTCTCTTGATTTGTAAAGGCATATCAATACCTCAACCAAAGTAATTGATAGTCCAATTGTAATCACTCAAGAACCCTAAGAGAGTTACCTTAAGCTCTTACAAGTTTGATCAAAGATGATCAGTAGTTTTCTCTCAAAGAGAAGATGTTTTGTAATTTGATTCAATATTGGTTATGTTTCAATACAACATAAGAAGTATTTATAGTAGGGAAACTTCTAAACCTTAATTAAGAATTTTTTGGATGTTAGTTACATAAAACACCCTTTAATTAACAAGGAAAGATACTTAAAAACCAATTAAAACGAAGCTGGACGTTGATGACTGAAGGCTATTCGGAGCCATGCAGCTTCCATCCTGATCCGGTTGCTCCTCAACCTCTCCTGTCTAGAGCCAGGCAGGGCACCGGACCATGGGCTGGACTTTCATCGGAATGGCAGCAATTCTGTCTAAAATTCATCCTTCATTGGACTCTTTTTGTCACACACTGGGTGGTCAATTTCTTTTTTGTTTTCTTTCACCATTTGGCCTCCCATCATCACCCTTTCATGTGTCTTTGATCCCTCATCATCTTGGATGTTTTCTTGGCTTGAATTGGAGCTTCAATCCCCTTCATTGTTGATATATTCCATAACTTCAAGTCAACTTGATTTTCATCAAACTTATTCCTTTCCAAGATATCTTCCTTTGTCATGTAATTCTTCCCTTCTTTGCATGAATGTGATGAATGCCTTTCTCATCCTGGAAGCCTCTGAGCTTGTGATTGGTCCATGTGGTATTGAAGGGGTTAGGTTTCCATCACTGGTATTAGTATTGTTTCTTTTATTTTATCTATTGGTCGTGAATATCATATTTTGAGAAGAATTTTTTTTCATTTCTTTTAACAATGCAAAAAATAATGATGCTTGTGTTCCAATTCTTGAAAGTAATATAAATCCCATACATGATGGAAAACTTTTCATAATAGATATGCATGCCATGTTTTGAGATTTAATTGTTAAAAATATCTACAAACTTGTAGATGAAGTAGTTACTATTATTCGTAATATGGTATGGTTTATTAAGACTTCATCAGTTAGAGCACAACAATTTAAATATCTTTGTATCGAACGTGGTTTAAGTTACAAAAAATTTAGGATAGATGTTAGAAATCGATTGAACTCCACCCATAATATGATAGAAAGTTTATTCCTTATAGAAGTCAATTAATTGAATTTTGAAACAGTACCAGATTTTCTCCCCTTTTAACTATCTCAAATTTTCATATGGCTCAAGTTGTCTCTTCTTTTTTGAAAAATTTTAAGGAAGCTACACAATTACTTTCCAATCAATATTATCCTACTAGAAATCATATGATTCTAACTTTAATTCATGTATGTCATACTTTTAGTTAATATATTGACCATAGTGATCATAGTCAAATGGTAGAAGTTATGGAACAAAAAATTTTGAAATATTATAAAAATATTCCATTATTGTATTGTGTTGCTTTTTGGATGGATCCACCAATTAAGATTTTAGGTTTTGAGACAAGCATTAACTACTTGCACTGCTTGTATCTTGATATTCCCAAAGAACTATCATTGCAAGTCAAAGTGGAGTAGTTGAAGGCATACGTGAAATCGCACTTGCATGTTTAATTTGCATCCTACCTAGATCACTTCTTGACTCCATCAACAACCATGGATTCACCAAGATCAAACAGTGCATCTCAATAAAAAGTCCAAGACGGGAGGTTCATTATTTTGTTTCTCTGGTGGAGGCTTAAATGAGTTGGCAATTTACAACATTACACCTCAACTAACAATGAGTAGTGAAGATTCCAACAATGGCAAGGGATGTTTTGACCCCACTCATTTCAAATGCCGCATCAAAGGGTGCTTTTAATGAAAATGGGTGGAGACTAGACAAGTCAAAAACTGTAATGGCACCCGATTTTGAAAGCTTTCATACGTTCTTTCGATTGGATCAAAGCGGAAAACATGTTACAAGAAATGACACCTACGGTGGACTATGATGAACGGGATTATTATGGAGAACGAGTTTCAAAAGGTAGTGCACATTTAACTAAACTATAGTGTTTTATATATATTAGTAATTTTTCAAAAACGCTTCTCCTATATAATTTGAATTAATTTGTTATTAATAAGTCTAGTGGGGTCAATGCCAAACCCCATCTTCTCAAGATGGCGTTTTCAATTTCCAAACATTTAATTTTAATATATTTTTAAATAACTTTAGTTCGATTTAAAATTTTACTATAAGAAAATTTTTTACTAAAGTTAAATTCAAGTTGCTTAAGTTTCCAAAAATATTAAACTTAGAATTTTAAAAGTTTATAATGGAGATGAAAGGGTAATTTCAAGTGAAGAAAGTGTTGATTTGAGCTTTGAGAATCACTTTGGAAAGTACAAAAAAAGAGTGCAAATTTCCAAACTTCAAATTCTAATAGATTTTAAATTAACTTTATTTTCATATAAAATTTTACTCCAGCAAAAAACATTAAACGTTTAAAGATGGAAGGGTAATTTTAAAAAATGTTGATTTTGAATCTTAAGAATCACTTTAAAAATTGAAAAAAAGGTTCAAAATTGTAATATATATATATATATATATAAACAAGCCTGCAACTTGGCCTGGGATAGGTCCATTTGGCCCACCAAACCTATTCTAGTGGTCCTAACCGGCCCATACCGACCCACCTAACCCTCAACCCAGCTTGCCAAGTCAAATTATAACCTTCTACCGATCTTGGCCTGGCTAGCTGATGTGATTCTTGCTTTTGAGAAGATATCAAACAAACACACAAACCACAAAAAGAAGACAGGATTTCATCTATGGTTTATTTTTGGATTAGTTAGAGTGACCTATGAAATTGATTCTCATCAACCACCCTCTTGATTTGGAAGACTAATCAACACCCTAATCCCTTAGTAATTGATTGCCCTAGTGTA
>JAWZTD010031090.1:0-14778 GCA_035221335.1 Echites panduratus
TTTGTTCGATTGATAAAAGCTAAGCACAGATATTGTGGCACTTTTCATTTTAATAAGAATTTTTGAAATAAAGCTTGGGAAAAATAGGTTTCCTAGTCAAAGTTTTGCTAATATTTTAAACAACAGATAGGCTTAACTTATAAATCAACACTTATTTTTAGTGGTATTAGTCCTCCATTGAGTTTCTTGTTAAATGATATCTTTTTCTTCATATACCAATGTACAAAAGAAACTGAAGTTTGTATTCATATTTTTTTGGTCTTTACTTAGAAAAACATAGTTAATCGAAAAGTGGTTGTCTTCAATGATTCAATGTTTTACTTGCCCAACTAAGAGCCATCCAAGGTACAGTCACTAAGTAAATAGTCACATCCTTTTTATGAAGATTTAAATGAAGATAGGCATGTCTACGGTTGAATGTTATGTTGGTTATGATCATTGACAGATTCTATAAGTCAGTCATGAATCTTAAAGGGGTTGAAGAAGAATTGAGAACTATTTTCTCCAATTTTTAATGTGAATCATTTTTTTTTGTTACACATGAGGATATCGGGGTTGATAATATGCTAACCAAGTATTTAATCCCACAGAGTGGTTTAATGCGATGAATAAAGTACTTCTGTGAAACTTTATGTTTTTAATTTATATTATAGTCAGCCCATCTAAACCTAAAATTTATCTCTTCAATTTGTTCGATTGATAAAAGCTAAGCATAGATATTGTGGTACTTTTCATTTTAATAAGAATTTCTAAAATAATGCTTGAGAAAAATAGGTTTCCTAGTCAAAGTTTAGCAAATATTTTAAATAATAAATAGGTTTTACTTGTAAATCAACACTTATTTTCATTGTTATTTGTCCTCCATTAAGTTTTTTATGAAATGATTTCTTTTTCTTCATTTACCAATATCCAAAAGAAACAGAAGTTTGTATTCATATTTTTTTGGTCTTTATTAAGAAAAACATAGTTAATCCAAAAGTGGTTGTCTTTAATGGTTCAATGTTTTACTCTCCCAACTAAAATCCGTCCTAGGTAGAGTAACTAAATAAATATTCACATCCTTTTTTTGAAGATTTAAATGAAGATAGGCATGTCTACGGTTGAATGCTATGTTGGTTATGATCATTTATAGACTCTATAAGATATTCGAGAGTCTGAAAATGGTTGAAGAAGAAGGGAGAACAATGAGGATGCTGGGGTTGATAATATGCTACCCAAGCATTTAATCCAAAGAGTGGTTTAATGCAACGAATAAAGTACTTCTGTGAAACTTTCACTATGATTTCTCAATGAGTAACTTTATGTTTTTAAATTGTATTATACTCCGCCCTTCTAAAGCCAAAATTTATCTTTTCAATATGTTCGATTGATAAAAGATAAGCATAGATATTGTGGCTCTTTTCATTTTAATAAGAATTTTTGAAATAAAGATCGAGAAAAATAGGTTTTCTAGTCAAAATTTTGCTAATATTTTAAATAATAAATAGGCTTAACTTGTAAATCAACACTAATTTTCAGTGGTATTAGTCCTCCATTGAGTTTTTTTTATGAAATGATTTCCTTTTTTTTTTTTTCATTTACCAATCTAGAAAAAAAAGTGAAGTTTGTATTCATATTTTTTTGGTCTTTACGAAGAAAATCGTAGTTAATGCAAATGTCGTTGTCTTAAATGGTTCATTGTTGTTCTTTCCCAACTAAAATCCGTCCTAGGTAGAATCACAAAGAAAATATTCACATCCTTTTTATGAAGATTTAAATGAAGATAGGAATGCTTACGGTTGAATGTTATGTTGGTTATGATCATTGACAGACTTTAAATGATATTCATGAACCTGAAAGGCGTTGAAGAAGAAGGGCGAACTATTTTCTCCAATTTGGGAATGTCAATTTTTTTTTTTTTGTTACACATGAGGATATTGGGGTTGATAATATGCTAACCAAAAATTTAATCCCACAGAGTGGTTTAATGCGACGAATAAAGTACTTCTGTCAAACTTTCACTATGATTTCTCATTGAGTAACTTTATGTTTTTAATTTGTATTATACTCCGCCCTTCTAAAGCCAAAATTTATCTCTTCAATTTGTTCGATTGATAAAAGCTAAGCATAGATATTGTGGCTCTTTTCATTTTAATAAGAATTTTTGAAATAAAGATTGAGAAAAATAGGTTTTCTAGTCAAAGTTTTGCTAATATTTTAAATAATAAATAGGCTTAACTTGTAAATCAACACTTATTTTCAGTGGTATTTGTCCTCCATTGAGTTTTTTTTATGAAATGATTTAATTTTTTTTTTTTTTCATTTACCAATCTAGAAAAAAAAGTGAAGTTTGTATTCATATTTTTGTGGTCTTTACGAAGAAAATCGTAGTTAATGCAAATGTCGTTGTCTTAAATGGTTCATTGTTGTTCTTTCCCAACTAAAATCCGTCCTAGGTAGAATCACAAAGAAAATATTCACATCCTTTTTATGAAGATTTAAATGAAGATAGGAATGCTTACGGTTGAATGTTATGTTGGTTATGATCATTGACAGACTTTAGATGATTTTCATGAACCTGAAAGGGGTTGAAGAAGAAGGGAGAACTATTTTCTCCAATTTGGGAATGTCAACTTTTTTTTTTTTGTTACACATAAGGATATTGGGGTTGATAATATGCTAACCAAGCATTTGATCCCACAGAGTGGTTTAATGCGATGAATAAAGTACTTCTGTGAAACTTTCACTCTGATTCCTCAATGAGTAACTTTATGTTTTTAATTTGTATTATAGTCCGCCTATCTAAAGCTAAAATTTATCTCTTCAATTTGTTCGATTGATAAAAGCTAAGCATAGATATTGTGGCACTTTTCATTTTAATAAGAATTTTTAAAATAATGCTTGAGAAAAATTGGTTTCCTAGTCAAAGTTTAGCTAATATTTTAAATAATAAATAGGTTTAACTTATAAATCAACACTTATTTTCAGTGGTATTAGTCCTCCATCAGGTTTTTTTATGAAATGAATTCTTTTTTCTCATTTACCAATGTAAAAAAAAAAGCGAAGTTTGTATTCATAATTTTTTGTTCTTTACTAAGAAAATCGTAGTTAATCCAAACTTGGTTGTCTTAAATGGTTCAATGTTGTTCTTTCCCAACTAAAAGCCGTCCTTCATAGTGTCACTAAGTAAATAATCACATCCTTTTTATGAAGATTTAAATTAAGATAGGCATGTCTACGGTTGAATGTTATGTTGGTTAGGATCATTGATAGACTCTATAAGATATTCATGAATCTGAAAGGGGTTGACGAAGAAGGGAGACCTATTTTCTATAATTTTGGAATGTGAAATATTTTTTTTGTTACACATGAGGATAACGGGGTTTATAATATGCAAACGAAGCATTTAATCCCAACGAGTGGTTTAATGCGACGAGTAAAGTACTTCTGTGAAACTTTCACTCTGATTCCTCAATGAGTTACTTTATGTTTTTAATTTGTATTATAGTGTGCCCATCTGAAGCCAAAATTTATCTCTTCAATTTGTTCTCTTGATAAAGGCTAAGGATAGACATTGTGACACTTTTCATTTTAATAAGAATTTTTGAAATAATGCTTGAGAAAAATAGGTTTCCTAGTCAAAGTTTAGCTAATATTTTAAATAATAAATAGTTAATTTATAAATCAACACTTATTTTCAGTGGTATTAGTCCTCCTTCAATTTTTTTTTATGAAATGATTTCTTTTTTTTCATTTACCAATGTACAAAAGAAAAGTGAAGTTTCGTATTCATATTTTTTTTTTCTTTACTAAGAAAATCGTAGTTAATCCAAATATGCTTGTCTTAAATGGTTCAATGTTGTTCTTTCCCAACTAAAAGCCGTCCTAGGTAGAGTCACAAAGAAAATCTTCACATCCTTTTTATGAAGATTTAAAAGAAGATAGTCATGTCTACAGTTGAATGTTATGTTGGTTATGATCCTTGACAGACTCTATATGATATTCTTGAATCTTAAAAGGGTTGAAGAAGAAGGGAGAACTATTTTCTCCAATTTTGGAATGTGAAATATTTTTTTTTTTGTTACACATGAGGATATCGGGTTTGATAATATCCTAACCAAGCATTTAGTCCCAAAGAGTGGGTTAATGGTCGAATAAAGTACTTATGCAAAACTTTCACTCTGATTCCTCAATGAGTAACATTATGATTTTGATTTGCATTATACTCCGCCCTTCAGAAGCCAAAATTTATCTCTTCAATTTGTTCGATTGATAAAAGCTAAGCATAGAGATTGTGGCACTTTCCATTTTACTAAGAATTTTAGAAATAATTCTTGTGAAAAATAGGTTTTGTAGTCAAACTTTAGCTAATATTTTCAATAATAAATAGGCTTAACCTGTAAATCAACACTTATTTTCAGTGGTATTAGTCCTCGATTGAGTTTTTTTTATGAAATGATTTCTTTTTTTTTTATCATTTACCAATGTACAAAAGAAAGTGAATAAAGTATCTATATTTTTTTGGTCTTTACTTAGAAAATCATAGTTAATCCAAACGTGGTTGTCTTAAATGGTTCAATGCTTTCCTTTCCCAACTAAAAGCAGTCCAAGGTAGAGTCACAAAGAAAATATTCACATTATTTTTATGAAGATTTAAATGAAGAAAGGAATGTCTACGGTTGAATGCTATGTTGGTTATGATCATTGACAGACTTTAGAACATATTCATAAACTTGAAAGGGGTTGAAGAAGAAGGGAGAACTATTTTCTCCAATTTTGGAATGTGAAATATTTTTTTTTTTTTACACTTGATTATATCGGTTTTGATAATATGCTAACCAAGCATTTAGTCCCAAAGAGTAGTTTAATGTGACGAATAAAGTACGTATGCGAAACTTTCACTCTGATTCCTCAATGAGTAACTTTATGATTTTAATTTGTATTATAGTCCGACCATCTAATTGCAAAACTTATCTCTTCAATTTGTTCGATTGATAAAAGCTAAGTAAAGATATTGTGGCACTTTTCATTTTAATAAGAAGTTTTGAAATAATGCTTTTGAGAAATAGGTTTCCTATTCAAAGTTTAGCTAATATTTTATATAATAAAAAGGCTTCACTTGTATATCTACACTTATTTTTGGTGGTATTAGTCCTCGATTGAGTTTTTTTTATGAAATGATTTCCGTTTTTTTTTTCATCATTTACCAATGTACAAAAGAAAATGAAGTTCGTTTTCATAATTGTTTGGTCTTTACTGAGAAAATCGTAGTTAATCCAAACGTGGTTGTCTTAAATGGTTCAATGTTGTTCTTTCCCAACTAAAAGCAGTCCTAGGTAGAGTCACATATTCACATACTTTTTATAAAGATTTAAATGAAGATAGGAATGTCTACGGTTGAATGTTATGTTGGTTATGATCATTGACAGACTTTAGAAGATATTCATGAACCTGAAAGGGGTTGAAGAAGAAGGGAGAACTATTTTCTCCAATTTTGGAATGCGAAAGATTTTTTTTTTCTTACACATGATTTTATCTGTTTTGATAATATGCTAACCAAGCATTTAATCCCAAAGAGTGGTTTAATGCAACGAATAAAGCCCTTATGTGAAACTTTCACTGGGATTCTTCAATGAGTAACTTTATGATTTTAATTTGTATTATAGTCCGACCATCTAATGGAAAAATTTATCTCTTCAATTTGTTCGATTGATAAAAGGTAAGCATAGATATTGTGGCACTTTACATTTTAATAAAAATTTTTGAAATATTGTTTGAGAGAAATAGGTTTCCTAGTAAAAGTTTAGCTAATATTTTCAATAATAAATGGGCTTAACTTGTAAATCAACACTTATTTTCAGTGGTACTAGTCCTCAATTGAGTTTTTTTTATGAAATGATTTCTTTTTTTTTTATCATTTACCAATGTACAAAAGAAAGTGAAGTTTGTACCCATATTTTTTTGGTCTTTACTTAGAAAATCGTAGTTGATCCAAACGTGGTTGTCTTAAATGGTTCAGTGCTTTCCTTTCCCAACTAAAAGAAGCCCTAGGTAGAGTCACTAAATAAATATTCACATCCTTTTTATGAAGATTTAAATGAAGATATTAATGTCTACGGTTGAATGTTATGTTGGTTATGATCATTGACAGACTCTATAAGATATTCACGAATCTTAAAGGGGTTGAAGAAGGAGGGAGAAATATTTTCTCCAATTTTGGAATGTGCAATATTTTTTTTTGGTACACATGATAATATCGGGGTTGATAATATGCTAAGCAAGCATTTAATCCCGAAGAGCGGTTTAATGCGACAAATAAAGTACTTCTGTGAAACTTTCACTGTGATTTCTCATTGAGTAACGCTAAGTTTGTAATTTGTATTATACTATGCCCTTCTAAAGCCAAAATTTATCTCTTCAATTTGTTCCATTGATAAAAGCTAAGCTTACATATTGTGGTACTTTCATTTTATTAAGAATTTTTGAAATAATGCTTGAGAAAAATAGGTTTTCTAGTCAAAGTTTAGCTAATATTTTAAATAATAAATAGGCTTAACTTATAAATCAACACTTATTTTCAGTGGTATTAGTCCTCCATTGAGTTTTTTTTCTAAAATGATTTTTTTTTTTAATTTACCAATGTACAAAAGAAAGTGAAGTGTGCATTCATAATTTTTTGGTCTTTACTGAGAAAATCGTAGTTAATCCAAACGTGGTTGTCTTAAATGGTTCAATGTTGTTCTTTCCCAACTAAAAGCCCTCCTAGTTAGAGTCACAAAGAAAATATTCACATCCTTTTTATGAAGATTTAAATGAAGATAGGAATGTCTACGGTTGAATGTTATGTTGGTTATGATCATTAACAGACTCTATAAGATATTCACGAATCTTAAAGGGGTTGAAGAAGGAGGGAGAACTATTTTCTCCAATTATGGAATGTGAAATTTTTTTTTTGGTACACATGAAAATATCTGGGTTGATAATATGCAAACGGAGCATTTAATCCCCTAGAGTGGTTTAATGCTTTGAATAAAGTACTTATGTGAAACTTTCATTCTGATTCCTCAATGAATAAAATTTTTTTTTTTAATTTGTATGATACTCCGCCCTTCAAAAGCCAAAATTTATCTCTTCAATTTGTTAGACTGATAAAAGCTAAGCATAGATATTGTGGCACTTTTCATTTTAATAAGAATTTTTGAAATAATGCTTGAGGAAAATAGGTTTCCTAGTCAAAGTTTAGCTATTATTTTAAATAATAAATAGGCTTAACTTGTAAATCAACACTTATTTTCAGTGGTATTAGTCCTCCATTGAGTTTTTTTTATGAAATGATTTCTTATTTTTTCATTTACCAATGTACAAAAGAAAGTGAAGTTTGTATTCATAATTTTTTGGTCTTTACTGAGAAAATCGTAGTTAATCCAAACGTGGTTGTCTTAAATGGTTCAATGTTGTTCTTTCGCAACTAAAAGCCATCCTAGGTCGAGTCAAAGAAAATATTCACATCCTTTTTATGAAGATTTAAATGAAGATAGGCATGTCTACAGTTGAATGTTATGTTCTTTATGATCATTGACAGACTCTACACGATTTTCATGAATCTTAAAGGGGTTGAAGAAGAAGGGAGAACTATTTTCTCCAATTTTTGGAATGTGAAATATTTTTTTTGTTACACATGAGGATAACGTTGTTTATAATATGCTAACGAAGCATTTAATCCCAACGAGTGGTTTAATGCGACGAGTAAAGTACTTCTGTGAAACTTTCACTCTGACTCCTCAATGAGTTACTTTACGTTTTTAATTTGTATTATAGTGCACCCATCTAAAGCCAAAATTTATCTCTTCAATTTGTTCTGTTGATAAAAGCTAAGGATAGACATTGTGACACTTTTCATTTTAATAAGAATTTTTGAAATAATGCCTGAGAAAAATAAGTTTCCTAGTCAAAGTTTAGCTAATATTTTAAATAATAAATAGGTTTAACTTATAAATCAACACTTATTTTCAGTGGTATTAGTCCTCCATTAAGTTTTTTTATTAAATGATTTCTTTTTTTTCATTTACCAAGGTACAAAAGAAAGTGAAGTTTGTATTCATATTTTTTTGGTCTTTACTTAGAAAATCGTAGTTAATCCAAAAGTGGTTGTCTTAAATGGTTCAATGTTGTTCTTTCCCAACTAAAAGCCGTCCTCAGAAGAGTCACTAAGTAAATATTCACTTCCTTTTTATGAAGATGTTACTTCATTTCTTCTTGTGAAAAATTTATCACAACATATAATTTTAGGCACTCCTTTCTTAAATAAAACAATGCCTATTCGATTAGATAATTCAGGAATATTTGCTGAATATCAGAAAAGTAAAATTTACTTTGAATTTATCCCAGATCCTCAGACAATTATATTATCAGAGTTAAAAGGAATTCTGTTAAAACAGAATTAGATTAATTTCTTAAAAGAAGAAATTAAAATCATGAGTATTAGAGAAAATCTCTCTAATCCAAAGATTAACGAAAAAATTTCTAATATAGAAAATAAATTTCATATTGAAATTTGTTGTAATTTACCTAATGCTTTCTGGAATAGAAAGAAACATATAGTAGAACTCCCTTATGAAGAATGGTTTAATGAAAGGGATATAACTACTACGGCAAGACCTTGCCAGATGAATCAAGAATATCTTGATTTATGCCAAAAGGAAATAAATAGTCTTTTGGACAAGAATTTAATTAGAAATTCTTGTTCACCTTGAAGCTGTACTGCATTCTATGTAAATAAACATGCAAAGATAGAATGAGGAGTTCCAAGACTAGTAATAAACTATAAACCCTTAAATAAGGTTTTAAAATGGATAAGATATCCCATACCTAACAAAAAGATTTGTAGATAGATTAAACAAAGCTTTGATATATTCAAAGTTTGATTTAAAATCTGGCTATTGGCAGATTCAAATTAAAGAAACAAGACAGATATAAAACTGCATTTGTTGTTCCTAATGGGCATTATGAATGGAATGTGGTGCCTTTCGGATTAAAGAATGCTCCTGCTGAATTTCAACATATTATGAATGAAATCTTTAATCCCTATTCAGACTTCATTATAGTCTATATAGATGATATTTTGATATATTCTCAGAATATTGAACAACACTTTAAACATCTTAGAGTGTTTCATCAATTAGCACTAACAAATGGGTTAGTCATATTAGCTACTAAAATGAAAATATTTCAAACTCAAGTAAGATTTTTAGAACATAATATTTCTGGGGGGGGGGAAATAATCCCTATAGAAAGAAGTATTGAATTTGCTTCTAAATTCCCAGGTGAAATAATTGATATAAAACAGTTGCAAAGATTCTTAGGAAGTTTAAATTATATTTCTTCCTATTATAAAAATTTAGCAAAAGATATTGCTATTTTATATGCAAAAGAAATCCAGTCCTTGGACTGATAGTCATACTGCTGCAGTTAAAAAAATTAAACAAAAGGTTAAATATTTACCTTGTCTAAAATTAGCAAATCCATTATTTGATAAAATTGTGGAAACAGACGCCTCAGATATAGGCTATGGAGGAATTCTTAAACAGAAAAATCCTCATTCTAATCAAGAAGAATTGGTTAGATATATTTCGAGTAAATGGAATCTGACTCAACAAAAATATTCAACAGTTAAGAAAGAAATGCTTTCTATTGTTAAATGCATTAATAAAATGTAGGACGATTTGTTAAATAAAAATTTTTTATTAAGAATTGATTGTAGTGCTGCTAAACAAATCATTGAAAAAGATGTAAAAAATCTTATATCTAAGCAAATATTTGTTGGATGGCAAGCACAATTATCTGTATTTGATTTTGATATTGAATACATTAAAGGTGAAAATAATTCATTGCCTGACTTTCTTACCAGAAAAAGAAAAAAATGAATAAATACAGAGGCAGAGAAAATAGAGGAGGAAATACATCCTCCAAAGGATCATCCATTAGTAACAGAGGAAGGGAAAGAAATGAGACCCCTAATAAGCTTACAAACCTAAAGGAGTATTTAGGTAAAGCCTCAGAATCAGGAAAAAAATCTTCTGATCAAAACCAAGTCTCAATGAAAGACCTAGTCAGTACCGAACATGTGTACTTGGAGAGTATAGTTCACGAAGAAATTCTTCCTATTGAACTAGAAGACCTAACATGGATAAATGATCTATGGTACTTGATGCAAAAATACTTGGGTCAAAGATCATATGTGGCCAGAGAATATAAGCCCAGGATGTTTTAGTCAACCATATTGAAGAGTACTGGATCAACTGAAATAAAATATTTCTACCATAATGGAAATATTGGATCAGGAATAATAGATTATAGCAAATTTGCTATAATAAAAATTATGAGTCTAGTAGATTGGGGAATGGACCCTTTCAAAGCTAGAATAGTCAATAATAAATTGGCTATCACTCCAGATCTTACCAGTACAATTACTGGGATTACATTGATGCCTGGACCAATGTTTTTTATTATGAAAACTCGAAGAAAAAACATTCATGGTTCATTCAATTTAGCAAAGAATTCTTTGTTAAAACTAAGACCATTTCTATATGGTTTTATGTTTGGTGGAACAAGTTTGGTCCACAATTGGACTTACTCCCTGAGCCCATTTCGGCTAAATATGAAGACTGGATAGATAATCATCCCTTCTTTAAATCTACTGGAAATATTGTTATAGGACAAAGCACTATGTATTATTATGCTGAATTTACCATGCCATGGATATGGAAATGGTCCGGTATTGTTTCTAAAAATACTTTAGGACTACATGCCATTTATAGAACTTTTCACTTCAGATGGTGGATGCAATGGCCCATTGAAAAAACAGTTTCAGAAATTGAAGAGAAAATTAATCTCTATATCGATGAATATTTCAATGGAAAATCCAAATTAGTCTCCCATACGGAGCTCAAGAAAAAATATGACTTTTCTGAAATCAGGTCATATTATGAGAAGAAATACCCTCAATTGGGTACTGAGGAGGTAATGAAGAAATGTATGGAATATATGAAACAACAATTCTGCCATACATTTGAAGATTTTCAGAGAATCAACAAAATGTCTATTGTGTCAGATGAAGACATTCTTCCGGGAGAAAGCCAGCCCCTTGAAGATGATAATGAAATCATGGAGTCTGTATGGACTGAAATAATTCAGTCAACATCTCAGTCAACAGCCAGCAGAAAAGACAAAGGAAAAAACCTATGGAATAGGTTAAGAGTTAAAATATTTATCTCCGTTTAGTTAAGCGATCAGATAAGATCTCCAGGTGGCAATCTGCATAATTATATTTTGTCAGGTTGTATACTTTCCGACATTTTTATCTTTATCTTTTTTTTTATTTCCTTGTATGCCACTCTTGCCGGCCATTTGTTTTGTTTTTATCCGTATTCAAAATGTTTGGAATCCGTAATAGTATTAACTAGCTTTGAAGTCCAGACTTCACATCCGGTTTTGTGTATATATATTTACTCTTTGTATTTGAGAGAGGCATCGAAATCTTTACAGATTTTGAAACATTCTCTCTCTCTCTCTCTCTCTCTTTTAAATAAAATCTCAGTTTGAAGTTTAAGTTACATTCTCTTGCCAACTTTTGCGTTCTCTTGACAACTGTAAGTTAATTCTGCTTTCCAGCAATTTTAATGTTTTCCTGGTAATTGTGGTATTAGAGCCATGATTGGCTAAATTTATTTATGTCTTGATTAATTATGTAATAAGTTAAAATTAATCAGAATAAAAAATAAATTCTAAACATGAATTCTTCGTTCTCTTGACAATTGTAAGTTAATTCTGCTTTCCAGCAATTTTAATGTTTTCCTGGTAATTGTGGTATCAGAGCCATGATTGGCTAAATTTATTTATGTCTTGATTAATTATGTCATAAGTTAAACCTAATCAGAATAAAAAATAAATTCTAAACATGAATTCTTAAGATTGTTTTAATTTCTTTATGAAATAGATGGAATAATTTAAATTATTCTTATATGTTGCTTGTGGGATATCGGGCAGATGATAGTGTAAGTCCCAACTTTCTTCCTTATAATTCGTTTTCATATAAGAATGATTTAGAATTAAAATCCTGTTTTAAGCGATTTAGAATTAAAATCCTGTTTTAAACTACTAAGAATTCATGATTAAATTTTATTCACTTATCTGATTATGTTTATTTTATTATTAATTAGTCAAGATATGAATGAAATTATGCTTAATCTGTTTAAGCAAACGTCTGGCTCTATGTCCTCAGTAAAGAATACTTAGTTGACAGACTTCCCTGATGAGGAAGCCTTAAATAGATGGACAATTCCTTCTATTCCTTCAAACCAAATATATAAATTTGGTACTCTGGATTTAAAATCCAAGTATCCCATAAAATTTATGGAACAAACAGTCACCATGGAAGACCGAGTTCTTGATTTAGAACTAATATCCTCCAGTGACTTAAAAACATATCAAAATAATGGATATAATTATATCCATATTATGTTAGTACAAATAGCTTTCAAACCCTTAAACTTAACCTGTTTAAATGCTTCAATTCTTGCAACCTTAAGAGATGCAAGATGTTTAGACTGGAAACCATCCTTAATGGGAATAGCTCAGACATCTCTGAGTCATGGACTTGTATACTTTAATGTATATCCAAATTTAAGTTTATCTTTAACAGATAAAAACTTATTTAAGGCAATAAGTCTTAAAGTCCAAACACATGGGTATAATTTTCTACCTGGATCGGAAACTATAGCAATAGTTTATAGAATACATTTCAAAGTAATGAACACTTTGTGTCCAAAAGTGAGACAAATAAGTTCTCACGGAAAAACTATAGTAACAGAAACTAATCTGACAACTACAAAATTAGCAACTAATAAATTGCTAAAATGGGAAGATATTAATTTTCCAGAAAACTGGTCATTACCAGAAGCAGTACCTTCTAAACCGATAATAAATCAGGATGTTGAACAAATAATTCAACATGAGGATGGAGAAGTAGAAATATCTTTTACTCCAACAAATAGAGTAGGATTAAATAGGTTTTACTCTAATTTAGAGAGATATAGAATCTCTGAACTTCTACATCAGAAGGAAGAGCTTCAATTTCTAATGAATTTATTAGAAATAATAGGATAAATAAATTAAAAATTTCACACCAAGAAATTCCACATTGAATTTATGAGAATCAGTCAGATAGACTGTCTCCGAGTGCTTCGGAGATGAGTTTTCATGTTTAATGGATATAGTCCAAATAAATCATGAACTTGATGAAATTAAGGTAACATTTTTACCTTATCCAAAATTAAATAAATTTAATTTTAAAAAAGGAGAAAGGAAGGACTTTTCTCATGGGAGTCCAATCACACTCATGCTTGGTGAAGAATTTAATCAACTAAGCAATAAACCATTTAGAGACTGGTATTTCTCTACTTTTGATAAAAAATTCATATATGAGTGGAAAGAGAAATACTATAATCATCTTACAAAATACAATACTATATTGTATTTTATACCTTGGTTTATAACCTTTTATGTTCTGGAATCCAAACAAAAAATAAATATGATTTCCAAATCATGGAAAACTAAAGAGGGAAAATCGATAAGATCAATATACCCTCCTCCAGAACCATTAGCCTTAAAAGAAGGCTAAGAAACTCTAGAAGCTACGGCTTATATAAAAGTCAAAGCAGATCTAGAAACAACTATGAAAGATATATCTAATATCTTTAAACAGTTGAATTATACTAATTTGTATCTTCAACATTTAGGATCTCATATGGAGACCTTGGAAGAATATTTAATAAAACTTCCAAAATTGGAAACTAATAAAGAATCCAGTAGTTCTAAAGAATCTTTAGAACCAATAATAAAACCACCTTCAGAGGTTAAAGGTTTTAAATTAGGAAACTCATCAAATAATGAGTTAATTAAAGCTCTTGAGAAAAAATTGGAAAAACTTAATATAAGTGTTTTACAAAAAGAAGAGCTAGTTGATAATAAATCAACAATACAATCAGAACAATCAAATAGTAGTTCTGAAGATAATTCCTCTAATGGATCTTCAGATCAGGAATTACAAGAAATTCAAGACAATTTTCTGGAAAAACCATAAATTAATAAACTTAAATATGAGACAAGAAGGTTGGATCATCACTATTATAAAAGACCAACCCCTTCAGATATATTATTTGAAGAAAATGATAATTATATTCATAATTCTTATCATTCTAAAACCATTTATGAATGGAACATAGATGGGTTATCTGATGGAGCAATACATAATCTACTCCATAGGATGCTAATGTATTCAACTATTTGGAAATAGTCTAGTAATACAGACCTTAATATTGCAAATATGATTACCTGTGGATTTACTGCTATTCTTAAAAGATGGTGGGATAATACCTTATCTTTACAACAAAAGCAGGAAATATTAACTGCTAAAAAGATTATAAAAATGGAAGATGGAACACAAGCTGAAAAAGATTAATATGTACCATCTTAGAACATTTTACGGGTCAAATATCTGACCATGGAGAAAGAGTGAGAACTCTTTTGCAAAACCTAAAATGTAATTCTTTTAGTTGATTAAATTCTTCACCAAGCCTGAGTCTGATTGGACTTTAGGAGAAAAGTCCTTCCTTTCTCCCTTTTTAAAATTAAATTTATTTAATTTTATATAAGGTAAAGATGCTACCTTAATTTCATCAAGTTCATGATTTATTTGGACTATATCCATTAAACATGAAAACTCATCTCCGAAGCACTCGG
>JAWZTD010031121.1:3952-14765 GCA_035221335.1 Echites panduratus
TTCTTTTGTATTAGTAGTGAAGTAGTTAGATAAGTTTTGAATCTAACTCAATTTATGACATGGATTTATCTCGAGGGAGCTCAATATCCCTTAATATTGTATCTTGATGATAAGAAAATATGGCCTCATCGATAAGAGAATTTCGAGACAATATGGTCTTCTAGACAAAACAGTATGACTCAATAGATAATCATATGGGTAATAGATATACTAACTTGACCATCAGAGTATTCTCGGGAGACATTTTCCTCACTTTTTTATTTTGCAGGCAAGTCTATTTTGATTCCTCCTCATCTCTTAAGCACCCTAAATTAATCTCTGAATTTCAGTACACCATCATTATCTATTATTAAATAAAATGTCATATTTGAGTCATGAGAATAAATGTGTATGCGGTTGATATTTATTTATTTATTTTTAGTGAATTTCACCATTTTTATCAAGTTAAAATCGATTTGAATATTGATTTAAAAAAATATTGGTCATGAATGGTTGGACTTGACAATTTGATTAACTTTTTTACAAATATCCAAATCCATCCTACAATAAATGAACATGGGGACATATTTAAATTATAAATGAATATTTTATTTATATCCCAACAAACTTAATGGATATTTCCTATCCAATAATTATTCACTTACAAAGTCAACCATTATTCAAAATCATTTAATTTTTGTTCCCCACATTTTTTCCTATTACCTCCCCTCAATCCACACATACCTCTGAGATGATCTATTTTTTTTATTTGTTAGACAATGTTCAGTTCTACATGTTCAGGCTATGAATTTTATATTATCCGTCATTCATTCTCCATTATTACCTTCAAGCTACAATCTTGTTTTCACATCTAAAATCATTTCAAAATAAGCTAATGAAACAATTATTTTTTCCTGTTAGAGTCTTGTATGTATTGTAAAAAAAATATAATGTTGAGGATGTTTTTGTGTTCTTGCCTTCTTTGGAAATCGCTGCATGACGATATTTTGATTGAATGAAATTCCCAAAAACTTTTTTTTCTTCTTTCTTTAGTCCGTGATGTTGTCCATGGAGGTGATTTGGGTTCAAACTTATGGTTTATATGTTCGCCACTCCATCCACCGAGACATCCCGAAAGGGACAATTCCCAAAGTACTTACTGTCATGATCCCAGTGACACAAATGAGACTCTCACAAGAAATTTGGGACACATGGCTTAAGTGACTTGCACCTTATTTGCCTAAGCTTAGTTTTAGGCCAGGCCCTGTGGATGTGGGGGGGGGGGGAATTTAATAATATTACGGAATTATTGGTGTGAATTGGTGGAGTACACTTGTCTCATTCTGGATGGTGTATTCATTTTGGTGGGCACCATTGTCTTTGAGATTTGAAATAAAGTAGGATGTTGAATTGGTCCCACTTTTTATCTTTTCTTGGGTGTCAAGAATTTTTTGAAGTCATAAAAAAAGGGGTGAGGTGATAGGGGTTGTCAATCGATATAGTTTTTGAATTAGAGAGTGTTTTTTAGAGAATGGAGTACGGTATTTTTTGTCTCTCTCATATCTATTGGTCATATATATTTTTGCTTCTATGGGGATACAATGTTATATTGCTTAGAAGATTATCTCGAGAATTACAGTGGTTTCGTTCAAATGTGTGTAGATCTTTTTTTGACGTGGCAAATTAAAGAGTGGGACGAGAGGTGTTGTTCAGTACTGGAGATGTTTGTTCGAGTTTGCAAGGAAGAAAGGGAGTTGATAGTGAGATTAAGAAGTCTATCCAGAAGGGTTAATTGAGGTAATAAGTCTCTGAGACCTATACTAGTTAGTGTTTTAGAGTTGTTTATTAAGGATGGATGAGGGTGGAAGCTGTCAGTACCGAACATCGATGGCATACAGGAAAAAAATACCTCTGGGATCGACTGGGTATAGGCGTACTTATCATAATCGCACACCATATAAGTTTCCTCAATCTTCCTACTTACATAGTAGATATGTGCAGAACATTTCGAGGTTTATTAAAAGAAAGAAGAGGTGGTCTAGGAAGCTCCAATTATTCAATGAACAGTTCCGTGACATGACGTTCAATAATAAGGGTTCTTCTCTGTTACTTAATGGAATCATCAATCTGATAAGATTGTTGTGAACAGGTTAAAGTTGATTGGTAATGTTTAGCTCGATTGGAATGCCAAGATGGAGCCCATCGTTCAACACATGTTGCTTTATCTCATAAGTGATAATTCACCCTGCAGTACCTTCCCCACGCCAGATAAGATATTTATCGGAGTTGGTGAAGGCAATCCTGATACCTGGATTGTGGACCCAGACTAGAGCTATCGGTTTCGCATCCTAAAAAAATTAAGATACAAACTTAATAGTGGGGTCAAGAAGGAACACGTTAGACACGAGATCAATGTTGTTGACCGTTTTATGCCATTGAACTTGTAGACCGATTACAAGGATACTTAAATAGGAAATGTTGGTAATATTCAGAAAGGTGCTCTTTATCTTGTATCTGCCACCGTTGGAGGAAAAGAATATAAATGTACGTTACGGAGTCAGTTGTATTTTAAGACCGTTTAAGTGATGTAGTTAATTTTGTTTTTCTAGGTTATTGGAATGATTTAAGAGTGGTGTTGTTGAGGGTATATATCCGAGTGATTATAGTTGTATAGAACTTTCATTGCCCAATTTATTTGTCTAGTTGAGATTGCGATACAGTAACAAGTGCATTAAGGTGGTTAAGATTATGATTAAGTATTTGCCCTTGTGAGTCTTCAATGCAAGCGATACTGTTAGGGTTATCATTTATGATCGTTGTTTATTGTTTATGGTTTAGGTTATATTCCACTGAAACATCGTTCTCATTTGATGTTAAAATATCACTTAGAAGCAAAACTTAATCGAAAAATATAAATCCACATGCCTAAGAGCTGATTTATTATTTATTAAGGAGGCTCCATATGTAGCTTAGCATGAATGGGATTATTATGGGGCATCCCAGACATGTTATGAAGAACTATCTTCCCTGCAGTCTCAATGTGGAGTTATTGATTTGAGATGGTTGTGGACAGCATGCCATTTTGGGTATTTTATGCTTTTGAAGTTGTTTTTCTAGACTCATGAAGGAAGATGAGATTTTCTATTTATAGGGACACTGATAGAGATCAAGATCCAAGATTACCAAATGGATCTAACTTTCACAAAAGATCAATTTTGATTTTGAAGGAATTTACTCTCGTAAGAGAAAAGAATATCTTGTATTAAATAATGAATTCTATAAAGTTATAAAGAAAGGATGTATTTATAGTCCAAGACTTGTTCTAAACTAAACAAAATCGTAATAGGACTCTTATTAACTTTAAAGTTACTAACAACAACAATTAAAACTTAACTAAGTTGTAATAGGACTCTTATTAACTTTAAAGTAAAATAGAGTGTCTATTAAGACCCTTAGTTTCTTTATCCATTTCTTCACTCTTTCATGCCATTGCATCTTTGTTTCCTTAAGCATCATTCTTCCAACTTCTTGACATGAATTTGAGCATTCAAACCTTTCAATTATCATGACATTCCGAAGTTTCTTATCTTCTTGGAATTCTTCAAGCTTCAATCTTTGTAGTAACTCTTCAAAATCAAAGAGTTCTTCTTCTTGTTAAATGAATGATACCAAAGCTTTCCTCATCTTAGAAGCTCTTGCCCTTGTAATAGGTCCATTTGGTAATCTTGGAGCTTGATCTCCATCGGTCGTCTTTTGCTCATCTTGGTTTGTCCCTTCAAATGTTTCAACCATTCATGATCGGTGTGTGTGACAAACTCCTTTGGCCATAAGTAGTGCTGTCAATGCTCCAATGATCTAACCAAAGTAAACAATTCTTTATCATAAGTCAAGTAATTCAAAGAAGTACCACTCAATTTCTCACTAAAATGAAGCACAAACCTGAGAAAGACCGATGCCAACCCATGGAAACTCCTCACCTCACTTACCGTCTTGGGAGTAGGCCAATCCTTGATTGCCTTAACCTTCTCATCATCAACTTGAACACCATTAAAAAAAACAATATATCCAAGAAATACAACTCTTTGCAAACAAAAAGAACACTTCTTCAAATTTCCATAAAATTGTTCTCTTCTAAGTATGTCAAAAACCATTTGCAAGTGACTAACATGCTCATCTATGCTCTTGCTATAAATCACTTGTAGATTGGTTATGGTTATTCCATAATTCTTGGTTAATCTATTCTAAACTTGAATCATTGATCAATTTGTTTGAATTCGATTTCACATTGAGACGTTCTTTAGGTTTGTGCCTAGAATTGAGAAACTTCAACCTTGAGGATAGCATAAGATCTATTACTAGGGTCAGAGCTTCGAAGATAAGGAAAGCTTTGGTGTCATTCATTCAACTGAAAGAAGAACTCTTTGATTTTGAAAAGTTACTACAAAGATCACTACTTGTAGAATTCAATGAAGATAAGAAGTTTTGGAATGTGATGATAATTGAAGGGTCTGAAAGTTCAAATTCATGTCAAGAAGTTGGAAAAATCATGCTTGAAGAAACTAAGATCGAATGAAATGAAAAGAGTGAAGGAATGGAGGAAGAAACTAAGGGTTTGAATGGACACTTTGTTTTCTAGCCATATTAGATTTTAGTTTCATATTTCGTTTCGGTTTTATTTTTTTAGTTAGTTACTTTAAAATCAATAAGAGTCCTATTAGGACAGTTAGGTTTAGAACAAGTCTTGGACTATAAATACATCCTTTCTTTGTAACTTTATGGAAATCATGGATTCAATACAAGTTATTCTTTCCTCTTGCAAGAGTAAATTCCTTCAAGATCAAATAGATCTTTTGTGAGAGTTTCTCATAGAACTTCTTAGGGTTCTTGAGACATTTATTACGAGGCTTACTACTACTTTGTTTTGGGGTGTAGGGAGTTCCTATAAACTTGTAGATTTGTTAGGGATATTCCATAATGTTGGTCAATCTATTCTAAACTTGAATCATTAACGAATTCATGGGAATTCGATTCCGCATTGAGATGCTCTGTAGGGTTAGGCCTAGAATTGAGAATCGCATCAGACACTGAGGGGTCTTTTTGCAAATATGAAAAGTTCACTATAGCTCTCAAAATCTTTACTACTATGGTTTTGAGGAGCCATGGAGCCAAATGAACAGTTGTTTTTTGGTGAGAAGAACAAGTTTTTACTGTTAAAAGAACAATGTTTTGTACAATGCTCGTGGAGCCAAAATGACTAGTGATTCTTGCATTGTAGCAGAGGGACATTTTTACAAATATATGAGGGACTATTTTGCAAATATGGCAGTTTGAAAGGCCCTGTGCCTTGGGGGGGAGGGGCAAAACCATTATAATATTATGGTTTTGCCATTATCTCGAAGGAATTATAGTTGATGGGATTATATATTGTTGATTGAAAGTTCTTGAGGATCCATCACCTTTGAACCCCTCATATCTCCAACAACTCTTCATGAGACTAGAGCTAGCGATTTGCATCTTGAAAAAATTTAGGTATAGACTTAATGGTGGGTTTGACAAAGAACACATTAGGCAAGGGATCGAGGTTGTGGATCGTTATCTGCCATTTGGGCTTGTGGACCGATTACAAGGATATCTTAATAAGAAATGTTGGTAGTATTTATAAGAATACTTTATCTTGTATCTGGCACGGTTAGTGGAAAAGAATGTAAATATACTTTAAGGAGTCAGTTGTATTTTAAGACCGTTTAAGTGATGTACTTAATTTTGTTTTTCCAGGTTAATTTTCGGTCCCTTGGAGAGAAACAATGTTTTTTAATTTTAAAAGAACAATGTTTTGGGCAGTACTCATGAAGCCAAAATGAATAGTGACTCATGTACTGTTGTAGATGACTTTTTTGCAAATAAGTGAGGTTTTTTTTTGTTTTTGCAAATATAGGGACCTGGAAGGCCCGACAAGTGTCCCGGCAGGGGGGGCAAAGGAATTATTGTTGTGAATTGTGTTGTGATTTATGCCTATAAAGACTAAGAATTTTTTGTAATAATTGTTGATTTAATAATATTGAGATGTTGTTTGAGTTGTTTTTTAATGCATATATTTATTTCAAACGATACGGTCTAATTTGATTTAAATAGGTGATATATGTGTTGGGACGTTCAGCACAATAAGGTATGGATCACCAGAAGTTTAAATTATAAGGAATTTGTTCTTGGCCTTAATGGAATTGTCTCCTTTAAGTAGGGTGACTTACCTTTAGTCATTGGGTAGCGTTCCTGGACTATTTGTGTTAGCACACTTTGTATGTGTAGAACTAGGTCATACAGTGATTGTTCTCTAAATGTACTATTAGAGAAGAGAGTACTAATATCACTGCTACTACGTGGACACATTCCCATGACATAAGTATGGATTGGTGGTCTGGCGAAATTAGATCCCTGTGCCTTAATATAACATGGGTGAGGTTTCTTATGTATGAGACGAATAGCCTTTTATGTTATGTACATTGATTTAGTTAGTTAAAACAGAATTAAAAGAGAGTCTCTACGTCATCTCATTTTTACGATAGGCTGTCGTATAAGAGAGTTTATAAGGCGTGCCTACTCTTGATTTTTAGCGTTTTATATTATGCAGTATATGGGAGGTCCGTAGGGAAAAATGTGTCATATACGACAGATGTATGGCCGTCGTATATAATCAAAGGTATGTATAATGGTCTGTAGCAAAATATCTTTCTCTAAAGTATTTTGGCTTATATATGACGATTGAATGGCCGTCGTATATATTTGTACCTTTATATGAAGGCTTAGAGGAAGTCATATATGTCTCTAAATATATACGACAGCCTTGTAGTTGCCGTACATATATATATATTTAGAAGCTGTCATATATGTGTTTATATATATAATTTTTTCTTTTGTTAAAAAATCCATTTGGATATACATTTTTTTCTAAAATATAAGAAGAATTAGGAATTTATAATTTTAACTACTAGGTAATTTAGATTAATATAATAAATTATTCCGTAATTTTGTTAATATATAAGTGAAAGGGAAATTTATATTTAATTTTTGTACGAGAGATTTTTTTAAAAAGTTTTGGTATTTAAAATTTTAAAATTCAAAATTTTCTTTAAAAAAAAGGTGCTTTATTATAATCTTCACCCTTTCATTGCTTTAAAGAATAAATACAAAAATGAAGTCAGAAAAGACTCCTATAAGAATGTTAGAATTTCTAAAGAATTGAAGTAATAGTCTCATGACTCTCATCATTCGAACTATAACAAAAATTTTGGTATTAGATAAAGTATTGGCTAAGGTGAACATAAAATTGTGATAATGAGTTCAAAAAGGGCTTCCATGTCAAATTGAATAATTTCCCTTCTGAAATTCTAATTCAGATATTGGTCATTCAAGCTAATAAAAGCCTAGCTAGTAGTACCAACAATTCTTGGAGCAAAATTCCCATGACAATATTAGAATACTGACCACATTAATCCAACAAAACATCAAGGTAATAATTGCCTAGATTAATGTAGATCCAGGTTATAATTATATTAATAAAATATATTATTACATAATTTAGTTAATATCATTGATTTTTCTAAATTAAAGAAAGAGGGAAGGAAAGCCTAAAGATTTACATAGGTGTATACACACAGGAAAAAGGCAAAATGAGACTAAAAATTTACATTGGTCTAAACATATGCACATAATTAAAGTTTATGTTACAATAATTATTACATAAGCTCTTTCATAATTATTCCATTACTAGAAACTCTTTACTTCATTGGTGTTTAGTTCCAACAAAGATGTTTCAAAGTGGTGGCAAAGTGAAGAGAAAAGCAGCAAATTAGAAGGCTGAAGCTATTCCACTGGATAATTAAAGAAAGATATGGAGTAATATCTTCTCAAATGTAGGGGTTCTATTTCTGCATTCAGGATACAATATATTATGCTAATCAGGGCATTGAAAATAATTTTCCGAACATTTGGCTATAAAAACCATCTAAAGTTTTATTTCCAACCATGGATTTGTTGGGGGTGAAATGAAAATTTTAGTATAACTAGTTATCAATTCTCTTGACAAACTTAAGCCAATATTACCTCTTGTATACCTATACAAAAGAAGAAGACTATTAATTCATTGATAGACACATAAGAGTTAGCCTATTTCAAGTATCAGGCACTACTGCATCATGAAGAATGGACTCTCATTGAACAAAAAGCCCTTTTACCATCAACATCCAATAACTTGACTTCACTCTTATTGTGAAAAATAAAATGAGAAAATAAATAAAAAAAGTCAAACAAATCACCAATTAGCTCAATTTTAGATTTCATTTTAAAGCATAAATTTCAAGAAAAAAAATTTTACTGAGCTCATTTTTAGATGAAATTTCTCCCTAAAACTCTAACTATTTTGGAAAGGGAGACATTTGATTCTAGATTGAGGGAAGGTATAAAAGTTTAGGATGAGTCGATATTTGAAACATACAAGTATAAAGATGATAAAAGAAGTCTTTTCTCTAAGGAAGTAGTAGATTTAACAATCTTCATGGAATTTACACCATTCGAAAAAAAAAAAAAAAGCAGAAACCAAAACAAAATGAAAAAAAAAGAGGGAGAATGGAATTAGACTTTACTTAAGAAGATATTGCCAAAATAATTCTCCTTAGCGTTGGAATTTATCATTCTCTAGCACGAATGCTTTTCACTATCTTCTTTTGAACAAAAAAAAAAGTTCATTCAAAATAGATTCCTACATCACTTAAATTGGTGTACAAGGATGCATGAGGAAAGCCTGTATGGAGGGCTTAACTATGTGGAGAAAAACAACGGTGTCATGGCTTTTTGGGTGTGAGACAGCCCCCACTAGATCAAGTGCACTCTTAGCTTCACGACTGGAATCCACAACCACCACCATAGCCACTTTGTTTCTGTCTCTGTTTCCAGCTTAGCTTTGGTAGATGATATAACCTTGGAATGCAAAACCAGAACAAAATATACTAAAACTGTGAGAAAATAGAGTAAATTAATTTTGGATGCTATGAACATCTATTTCCTCCTTGGTGTTCATGTTTAAGCTTTGGCTTTATGGTTTCCACTCTCATCTTCCATTAAACTTGAAGATTATGGTTTCCAGTTGCTAAAATCATTTTTGAAGTTCTTTGATTTCATAAATATATAGAGCAATACTGTAAAATAAACAACTTAGTACATGTGTGGATGATGGACAGTCTCCAATCCCTTTAGTAACTCTCTATAATAAGGTATTTATATCATTCACTTGAGCTTTCATGACATCCATTCAAGACTGGTGGTTAATCCTATTTTATCTGATATATAATGAAAGCTACATTAAGTGACCTCTTTATTTTTTTCCTTACAAGGAAGATGATGTTGCCCTTGTACAACGTTATATTATCTATTATAAACAACAAGAATTCCAATGATCAAAGTAGATAAAGTTTGGGATATTTTTAAAGACATAAGTATTAATATGACCACTAAAATTGTATAGTTTTTTCAATTTTGACCATTCAACTTTCAAATATGTCAATTTGACCATTTAATTTTTGTGAGATTTGCAATTTAGTCATTTAACTTTGTCTAATTTTTTAAATTAGTTATTTATCATTGTAACTTTTGTCAATTTCACCATTCAACTTTGTGAAAATTTTCAAATGATTTAACCTTGTAATGGTCAAATTGACAAATTTTCAAAGTCGAGTGGTCAAATTGACATGTTTGAAAGTTGAATGATCAAATTGAAAAACCATACAACTTCAGTGGTAATATCGATACTGATGCCTATTTTTAAATCATTCATACCAATATACTAATCAAATAGGAGCCAGCTTGTTCAAGATTTCATCAATCAGAGACCTTTCAGTTCAAGCTAAAGAAATAATATACAAGAAATTCTTCTAATAAATTCTACACCGGAAATCATTGGATTTTTAGTATCCAAATGGAAACAACTTTTACTGTTCAGAATTCTCTTCCAAAAGCTAAGAACTTATAACCTGAATGTATGATATGGAGGTAACAAAAAGATAACACAGGAAACATGCAACATACATCAGATCACATAAAAATTTGTACCATGAATAATTGAAGAAGAATAACAGTTATTTTTTAATTGATTTTGAGTCCTACAAGAGAAATTTTGAGCATTCAGTTCCAAACCTATCTCTAATGGCATTATGCCACCATTTTGTCATAACTAACACTATTCATGATCAAGAAAAGCTTATGCAACAAAAAAGTATAAATTCACCAAATTCTTCTTGTTGTGATCCTAAAGGGAGGAAGTCACTTTTTTTTGAAAGTGTTACAACAAGAGATAACAGACACCCCTCCATTTAGAGTTATAGAGATACTGTGGTTGTGCAACTAGACTTCAAGTATACATTACAATAATCTAAAGTAGTTATGCTTTAACATATTAGGTAAGATGAAGAATGTTGAATAAAGTCTTTCTTGGACACTTCCACCCACCATCCAAAGACGGGAAAAGAAAAAGGTGCCAGGGAGAGAATCTTTGGACAGGTTCACATCTCTAAGTTTGCTCAATCAAGCTTAGCTACATTAGTAACTACAAGGCAAATGACACATAGCAATGTTTGCTATAAATTCCAATCTAAGATGAAAAACCTCAAGCTCTGATACCAAAATGATGTGATTCATGCAAATTAAACATTCTTCATCAACATAAAACACATCAATTGAAAACTTACCCAAGACTTCATCCAAGATTATGATTAGTTCATTGACCTATGTTGGCATGCAACATCAACCAATGACTTGTGTTTGGTAGACAATTCACACCCTAACC
>JAWZTD010031131.1:0-14761 GCA_035221335.1 Echites panduratus
AATGTATACAATTTACGTGCTGATGGATGGAGAATGGAGAATGGAGGGGGAAAATGGTGAAAGCAAACAGGCCCTTAGTAAGGTTGTTATATATATATGACTGAGGAGTGTCCATATAAGATAGGTGTCTAAAGCACTTCTCAAAAACCATCCACTCTGAAATCAATAGGTGTGCATTTGAAGATTTCTGATGCTTCTACTTTTTTGTACCGTTCCTTACTTGTCATAAACTTTCAAAGAAGTATATTGCTGCTGTCATCACCAAAATACTGAGGTCCTATTCAGTCTCACTTTTAAATCTTATTATTCACTTTTTTTTTTTTTTTTTTTTTTTTCCCTCTCCTGCTGAAGTTAAGATTTCCGATTGATGGTCTAGATTTGGTGGTATTCATTAGTCTTGTACATTTTTGGTGAATAAGATTAAGAAACTAAGAAAATGTTTAGAAATCTTAGTTGTTGATTTCCCTTGAGCAGAAATCTGGCTTTCAAGCAGAGTAATCAAGTAATTTAATGGTGAATCTTTGTTTTTCCTAAATAAATTCCTGATTCCTAACTTCATATTGCAACTACTGTTTATTTTATAGATGTACATGCAGTTTAAAAATCTAGTTATGCGAATGTTTTCTTGTATTGACCCGAATCCTTACTGCTGAGATTGTTTTGCTCGCCAACATGTCCTGTCTCTTCCATTGTTTAATTTTGTTGACATTTGAAATCATTTTGCAAATTGCCTACTTCAGAATGTTTTATGGTCCTGGTGGACCGTATGCACTATTTGCTGGTAGAGACGCAAGCCGTGCCTTAGCTCTCATGTCATTCGATCCAAAAGACCTCACCGGAAACATTGAAGGTCTCAGTGACTCTGAACTAGAAGTTCTGCAGGACTGGGAGTACAAATTCATGGAGAAATATGTTAAAGTTGGGCAGCTTGTCTCGAGAAAATCAACAGAGGAAGCTGTAGAGGAAGCCCAAGAGGCTAATTAGGGCAAGCAGTTTGGGGTCCAATAAGAAGCTGTAAATTCCTCCATTCTGTAATTGATGTATCGTATCCCCTCTCAGGAACATGTGCTAAATCCGAGCTGCATATTGTTTTATGCAACGTTGTACTGCATAAGTTGCAGAGGTTAACATAATAAATCATATATGTAAATAATTGTTCGTAACGTTAAGAAAATGACATTTTAATAATTAAAGATTGCGATTTTTATTAGCTGATGTTTATCCACCTCTTCATGCAAAAAACAAAAAAAAAAAAAACTTTTTTATGTAAGTGGTGGATTAATTTGTATATAATAATGGTATGGTACGAGGCTAGTAATGTTACAAAATGGCCAACATTAAAGTAGGCATTTTCTTTTGGGGAAAAAAAAGAAAATCCTTTCTTTTGGGGATGAGATGGTGAAATTTGTTTGGTGAAGAAGGGCTTTTTAGGCATTTGATCGTGTTACTGTTTTTGGACGTGGTTCATACATTAAAGTAGGAAGCACATTAGAGTTATTCATTCTGATACTCTTTTTTAACTTAAAGGATTTATATACGACTAAATCATTAATTTATGAAATTAATTATCTCATTATCTTGTGATTTTGTACTTAACTATTTTAATCATAAATATGATTAATAAATCAAATTATAGTTCATAGAAAAATATAAGGTAAATGAATGCGTATTAATAATCAACACTTCTTTTATTTTATTTTTATTTAAACTTATGAAGCGAAGTTTAATTTGCTATTTTTTTTCTTCATTTGTGTGATCGTTTATTTCTATTGAAATTTTGCATTTGTATGCAGACCTTAAGCCAGATATAGATGTTGGATTGGAAGAGAATGTTCTTATTGAAGTTAATGTTAAAATGATATCAAAATATCCCGATGAATTAACAAGAGAAAAATAGGTATTTGTCTTACCATCATAAAAGAATAATATCAAAGTGATGATTCAAACCTACACTAATAAGCACAGGAGTTGACATGCACACTTCCAATTGCTATTAAGATACACCCCCTTATTAAAACACATTATTTTTTTATTAATAAACAATCCCATTAATCAAATTTATCCCTAACTAAATATGATTTTCATACAACCCACTTCCTCATTTTATGTGATCACAACCCCAGTTCAAACAAAAAATTTCTGCTTCAAACAATGCCCTCTTCTCCATTTCATTTCCCAAATTTCTCCCAACATCAACACCCCTCCATTGCCGACAAGACCAGAGCGGTGCCTACCAATTTTTTAAAATTTGGGCCAACTCCCATTCATTTCCAGAAACATGTTTCGCATTTCTTAGAACCCTTTATTAATTCATCCCCTTCCTCCAAAATTCCATGCTAAAGAACAGAAAAAAACAGGAGGTAGATTGGCTAAAGAGATTGATTTCCCAGGCACTATAAATGAAAATGAGGTTGGTAAGGAAGAATTGGTTCCATGATAACCAAAGAAACTATTCCGATTGATGATGCAAATTATTGCTCAGCGGGTCGGTGGTGGTCTGGACTTGGATTGGTGAGAAGAGTTACACTCCGAAGTTTAAGTCAGGAAAGAAAAGAAAGGGGTTGAAAAATATCTAGAGTATTTTAAATAAGAAGATAGCCCAGAGAGATCCTCCCCTTTGACGTAAACTGTACCTCTTATTTATAGGAAGTTAGGATGGTATTTTCGTGATTTTATGACCTCCTAGCATAGGTCCTTGTGTAGGCCCTCTGACTTTGACAATGATCGGAGTGGGTACTGTAAATCCCGGTTGTGAGGGTGGCGCCTGCCCGCAAATCTTCATCAAGATATCTAATCTGGTAAAAGTAATCGAGTGATTACTGTAGAGCATTTAATGTTCTCACTGTAGATTACTTTAAGGCGGGTTAAGGATGTACGCAACGCGGGTTACATGATCCTAATCTTCTTGCTTTGGCGGGCTAGTCTCATTTGGCGGGTTATTTTACAAAGAGAGACACATCGCTTGTGTTTTACCTTTGACTTTCTTGAATTGACCCTTCAATGGTCCCCTGTCCGATTTTGCTCGAATTTTGGCAAGATCCGACATGATTTGAATTTCATTTCTGCCCCTCAGCATTAATTGGTCATTACCCATTGGGAGGCAAGCTGTCTCAATAAACACGATAGCTTTTTTGCAGTACTTTCGTCAGACCTAACGCTTCGGGTTTCGAAGAGCCAACATACTGACCGATGGGACATTAATGATGTCGTTTCGTAAGTCGAGGCCTTCCCCTATAAATAGGGGAGGAGTCCCCCTCTGCTCAACTTTTGCTAAAAATTTCGAAACTACCTTTACAGAATCACTTTTTCCTGCCGTCGTTGCTCCGTCGTTACTGTTACTGTTGCAGAATCAGCACTTGGTTGTGGGTTTCATTCTTCGACACAACCCGTTCGCCTTTAAAGAAAGGTAATTCATCTCCCTTCCTTGTGTTGTTTTAATTTCAGCTCGATTCTTCCCTTCATCCCGTAATTTTTAGTTTTTCTTATTCATGGCTGCGGTGCATGATTTTGCCCTGAGGATCCCGGATTTAAGGGTATATGAAAGGACTCCGTCTGGCCTCCTCTGGAAATCCGTCAGGGGCATCCGGGCACATGTGGTTAGAAGGGGGTGTAAATATCAGATGGTCTTGAGGGAGAGCCCTATCGAAGAGCTTGTGATTGTGCGGGATATGATACTCGAACCAGAGACCCCTAGGATAGAATTGCGGGATTCGGGTCTGGTGAGGTTTTATTTACAAGAAAGAAAGCGGGCGTGACATTATTGAGTCTTTTGCAGAAACCGACGAGATGGCCCCCAGGCCTGCTGGCGCTCCTTCTAGAAAGATCCTCAGGTCCCGGAACAAGATGTCCCAGGAGGAAATGAACGGCCTTATGAGGCGATTTCGAGTGGATGCTCCCGAATATCGGGCGATCTATTGCACGGAGATTGCTTTCGAGTACAGGGACGACTATGCCCTCGTCTTCGCTGAACAGCGAGAGAGCGGTCTTAGGTTTCCTTTGGACCCTTTTATAGTGGAGTTCATGGAGGCCTGTGACACCACCCTCTTGCAGATTCATCCCAATACGGTGTGGGCTTTGACCTCCTTCATCGTAATTTGTCGGATGATGGGGTTCGAACCTACTCTGAACGTCTTCGGCCTTTATTTCTCGATGACGCGGGGCGATATCCTGAGCCTCAAGAGTGGCCAAAATGTGCCGAAGCTGATAGACCCATTCCGGTCTAAAGTCCACAATTGGCAGGATAGGTTTTTTCTGCTGGAGAAGAATGGGGGTTGGCCCTTTAGCTCCATCCGTCATCCTGCGGCTTCCGATCTTCAGGGGCCGAGGGAAAAGTTGAACCCTATGGAGGCGAGGTTTGTGAGGTTGGTTAACTGGGCGTTGTTATATAATGTTGAGGGGAAAGGAGTCCAGAAGTTCCGCTTCCATGCCGTTACCTTTAAGGACAGGGACCTCGCCCTCTGCGGGATTGGTAGCTCCGAGGGGGTGGTTCCTAAGGTGAAGCTGTCCTTCCCCCCTCCAAGGACCTGGGAATGGGTGGTCCACCGAGGGGGTTGTTTCGGTTCTACCTGCCCTTGTGCTTTAGGGACCAGATGTGCTCCTCGCCCCGGGGGTAATTCCCTCGAATTAGTTATCTGTGTCTCCTACATTTTCGTTCTAACCCCCCTCTCCTTTTTTTTTTTTAGAGATGGTGTCTGTGAAGAGATTTATGGTCATCATTGAGGCTATTCGCAAGAGTCCCAAGCTCAATTATCTTCAGCGCGGAATGTGATTCCTCCGCGTCATGTTGCCGATGAGATAACACGAGATGGCGACAAGAGATGGCCCTCTTATCTTGTCGCCATCTCGCCCACTCCCTTCCGACGAAGAACTGCAGGTGCGGGATGGCGAGGAGGGCACTGCCGCCTAGCACAAAAGGAAAGGGAAGGAGGTCGAGGAACCCCGCAACAAAAAAAAGGGTGGTCCCGTAGAAACTCCCAGAGGTGCGAGCATCTCTATTCGTTCCTCACCGGTGCACAGTGGTCCCGACGCTGTTCCCTCTCAGGTAGGTGCTCGTCGACTCTTTCGTATAGTTTTTGAAATATATGTAATATTTTTAAGTATTTATTTTAGGCGACCCCGCCTCAGCTTTCGCCAGATGTTTCTACGGCATCTGCCCCGAGGGAGGCTGCTGCTCCTGATCCTGTGGCCCAGGATCCCGCTACTGAGGCTAGCGTTCCTGTGGAGCATACTCCTTTTGGGCACCTTGGGAGGAGGAATCCTTTCAGTTTTCGACCGTCCCTGCCAAGGTGAGGGAGAAGCAGGCTCTGGGGGTGGCGATCCCGGATAAGCTAGATTTTGCCTAGGTGAATGTTGCCAGACACTTAGGGAAGTGCATGCTGGCACTGGCAAGCAAGGCTGTTGCCCGCAGAAGATGGGGGGACCTTTCTCCTGGGAGAACTGTCAGTCAGATTGGGGCTCATCTGTCTGAGGTATCTCCCACGCCCTCGCTTCTGATGTCGATATTTTAAGCACCTACTTCATTTGCAAGGTCGAAGCTTGCAGGTGAGCTCGCTTCTGCTCTATCTGGATGAGGCCGGCAGGAGGGCGAGCAAGGAAAATGATGCCCTGGCTTCACAGGTGGAAAAGCTGTCTTCTGCTTACAAGGAGAGGGCCGCTCTTAAGGACAGAGAAAAGAAGTTTGAGGGTGACCTCTCCGAATCCGTCAGGGCCAGGGACGCAGCAATGAGGGACAAGGACAAGTCGTATGCCATCTTGGAGTCCGCTGAGCGGGAGGCTTCAAATGCCAAGGAAGAGTTGCAGCTGGTGGGGACTGCTTTAGAGAGGTCTTTGGAGGATCTACTAGAGCGCTTGTCAGAAATGGAGAGGTTGCGGGCTCGAAAATATGAATTGGAGGAGATGCAATCTCTTCATAAATCCGATGGCTTCTGCGAGGCTCGAGCTCGGGAGGCCATCGAGAAGTATAAAACCTCCAACGAGTTCCTGGATGATATCGCTCTCGAGGTATTCTGGTTCTATAAACGTGGACTGAACTTCGCCACCCGGATGCTTTACAAGAAGGTTCCGCTGGAGTGCCTCTTCCCGCTCTACAACCAATATGGGCTTCATCCCGCTCTGCGAGGAGGTCACGGGTTCATGCCGTTTTTCGAGGATGAACTTGCGGAAATAGAGAACTACGATGTAGAGGAAGGCAGGCCACCATGGGTTCCTCCGCCTCCAATCGAGCCTAACTTCTTTCAGTTGCAAGTGGCATGGGCGGAGGAACGGTTGAGACCCCTCCGAGCGAGCAGCGATGCACCGATCCCGCCAGTTACTGATCCTGAGCCTGAGCCCTCTAATGCCGCTCCTCCTTCAATAGATGACGTCCCGCCGGTAGTTGATCCTGAGGCTGATCCTCATGACCCCGCCTCCATAATCAATGACCCTGCCCCTCTTGATCCCGCTGATGCGAGCTTGTAATAGATAGGGCTTTGTAAATTCTTTAATTGAAATAATATAAGGACTCCTGACCAGTATTGTTTTCTTTTATGTATTGAAAAATTCTAATCGAGAAATGATCTCGTGGTCAGCGAGATTTATTATCGAAAAAACTTCAAATATAGTATTTTTTTAAGTGGTCAACATGCCAAGGATTCGGCAATCTTCTCCCCTCCGGCTTTTCTAATAGGTATGTTCATTCTTTACACTTCTCTACGATCCTGTAGGGTCCTTCCCAATTTGGGGCTAGTTTCCCCCTATCCGTTTTCTGCCCTGTTGCTTCGATCTTTCTCAAGACCCAATCCCCGACTTGCAGATTTTTGAGTCTAAATTTTTGGTCGTGATGTGCTTTGGTTCTTTGCTTGTACAACTCCAGTCGCGCCCGCGCTCTTATTCTTCTTTCTTCCAAGACATCCAAGTCGCGGAGTCTAGCAAGCCTATTATCTTCTTCGCTGAAATGAGCGACCCGATATGTCAGGTACGCCACTTCTGCGGGGGAGATCGCCTCAAAACCGTATACCAGCGAGAAAGGACTCTCCCCTGTTGGCCCCCTGACAGAGGTGCGGATAGACCATAAGACTGGATACAGTTCATCAACCTACTTGCCGTGCTTACCTTCTAGGCTCTTCTTTAAGACAGTAATTATCATTTTGTTGGCTGCTTCAGCCTGACCATTTCCTTGCTGGATGTGCTATTGAAGATCAGGCAGCGATCGAAGATTTCCAGTGCCTGATCTTCAATCTTGTACATTCATTTGTGAATTTGGTGGAAATTTTGTGCCGTGATCTGTCACGACTGCTCTTGGGATGCCATATCTGCACAATATCATGTCGTGGAAGAAGTTCAGCACGTTTTCCTCTGTTGAGTGTGCCAAAGCTTTTGCTTCGATCCATTTAGAGAAATAATCTACCACCACTACCAGAAATTTTCTTCCCTCGCTGGCTGGGGGAAATGGTCCCATCAGATCCATGCCCCACATGTCAAAAGGCCATGGCGAGATGACCGGGGTTTGAGCAGCTGAAGGTAATCTGGGGATGCTGGCATGTTCCTGGCATTTGACTCATTTACTTGCGTATTCCTTGGCATCCCGCTTTAATGATGGCCAATAATACCCAAGATTAATTATCCTGTTTGCCATTGATCTCGCCCCTGGGTGTCCTCCTCATACTCCTTCACGGACTTCTTGTAAGAGAGGTTTGACCATATCGGGGGTTACGCACCTTAGCAACGGCTTCGAGAAAGATCGTCTGTAGAGGATGTCGTCCACCATTGTATATCTCGCCACCCTCCGCCGGAGAGCCAAAGCGTCCTCATGCTTTGGGGGTAATTTCCCTTCCTTCAGGAAATTCTCCATGTCTTGTACCCAATTGGTATTTTGGACAGTCAGGATCTGTTCCTTTGAGTCTTCTTCTCGAGGGACACTTGGCGCCTAGCTTACCTCAATCATGATTCCCCTTGTGGCTCCTGGTGGTGATGTCGTGGCGATTTTTGAGATTTCGTCTGCTCGCCTGTTCTCTTCTCTAGGTATTTTTGGAGAGCTCGAAGTGATCAAACTTTGCCGCTTCCTGCTGCACTTTGTTATGATATTTTTCCAAAATTCCTCCAGCTTGGAACTCTTCATTTACTTGATTTACCACTATCTGTGAATCACTTTCAGCTCTTATTCTTTTTATGCCCAGTCTTCCTGCCCACAACGTGCCTGATAATAGGGCCTTGAAAAAGAAATTTGACCCCCTTCTCTAGGATAATTTTCTTGTTAGGCGAACTAAGGACGATCCTTGCTCCTCGCCCTTCATGATTTGAAGCTCCATATACTGATATTGTCCATAGATTTTCTTGGATCCTTCCTTTGTTGAAGAGTTGTATTGGATCTACAGGATTTGGGGACTCTTGGTAGATTGTCGTTTCTACCACGAAATCGGCTAACGCTTGCCCCTTGATCGCCTTTCGCGGGATGAACCTTATGTCTTACGCACTTAGTTCTATGGACCATTTTAACATTCTACCAGATGTGTTTGGCTTGTGAAAGATTTGTTTGAGGGCTGCGTTTATGTAAACATTTATTGTATGACAATCGAAATACATCCTTAGCTTTCTTGACGTGATAACCAAAGCATAGGCTAATTTCTCTGTATTGATATAACGAATTTCGGCCTCTTAGAGGACTTTACTTACATAGTATATTGGCAGCTGTTTCCCTTCTTCTTCGCTAAGTCAGAAGCCACGATGTACATATATAATATTTCCCCTAGGTTTGGACTTACAAGGAGTGGTGGGTGAGATGGGTATTCCTTCAATTCCTGGAATGATCTGGTGCATTCTTCTGTCCAAATAAAATCCATCTTTGCTCCTTGAGTGCCTTGAAACATGGAAGACATCTTTCTACGGAACGGGATAGGAATCTTCCAAAGGGCCGCGATGCTCCCTGTCAATTTTTGGACTTCTTTCTTGCAACTTGGCTCCTTCATGTTGATAATCACCATGATTTTCACAGGGTTTGCCTCGATACCTCTCTGTGTCACCATGTAACCCAAGAATTTTCTAGATTCCACCCCAAAGGTGCATTTGACGGGATTGAGTTTCATGTTGTACCTATTTAGATTGTCGAATGTCTCTTTTAGGTCTTCTAGGTGGGATCCTCCTTTGTGGGTTTTGATGACCATGTCATCCACATAGGCTTCCACATTCTGCCCTATCTGGGTCTGGAATACCAGGTTTACCACCCTTTGGTAAGTTGCTCCTGCATTTTTCAGTCCAAAAGGCATGACATTATAGCAGTATGTACCTTCTCCTGCCCGGAAGGATGCATGGACTTGATCTTCAGTTTTTAGCCTTATTTGGTGGTACCCCGAGAATGAGTCCAGTGGTGGAGTCTACCAGCGAGTCTATCTTACGGAGTGGATAGCAATCTTTTGGGCAAGCTTTGTTTAAGTCAGTGAAGTCCATGCACATTCTCCACTTCCCTGTCGCTTTTTTTACCATCACCACGTTGGCAAGCCAGGTAGGATAGTTGACCTCTCTAATGAACTTTGTTTGGATTAACCGTGAGATCTCTTCTTTTATGGCGGCTTCTTTTTCTGGTCCGAACTTCCAAGATTTTTGCTGGACGACCTTGCAGGCGGGGTCGATATTGAGGCAGTGGACCATGACCTCCTCACTTATCTCAGGCATCTGTTCTACTTCCCAGGCAAAGGTGTCGACATATTTCTTCAAAAATTCTACCAATGTTCGCCTTTCCTCCACACCGAGGGAGGTCCCAATTTTGATCCTCTGTTCTGGGTAAGAGGAATTGATTTCAATCTCGGTTGTTTCCTCCATTTCCAGGATATTCTCCCTTCGATCCTGCGGATTGCAATGGGTTCCACACCCGATGAAGTTTCGACCCACTTTCTCTTCCTTTGCCCCATCTGATAACACAGGACATCTTTGGGGCTACTCTCGAGGGTGATTACCCGCGTGTGAGAAGGTATTTTAACTTTTTGGTGGGGAATGGATGAGACCACCTTGAAGGCGGCCTGGGAAGTTATGCCAAAAATAGCATTATAGGGAGAATTTAGATCAAGGACTAAGAAGTTTACAGTTTCATTTCGACTATTAGCTCCTCTCCTAGCCGGACTGTTGCCTCGATGCTTCCCTTAACTTGGACCCTGTGGTTGGTGAATCCTTCCAGGGTCCCCCCATACAGGGTTAAGTGGGAGTCTGGTATTCCCATCGTCTTGAAACAGGAGTAGTAAAGAATGTCTCTACTTGCTCCCGTATCCACCAAGATTCTCTTTACTTTCCAAGGGTCCATTCCCTTTATTTCCAAAGATGCTTCTATGCTTATCGGATACTATCTGGTGACTTTTGTTGGGGCAAGCTCTCTCCTTTTGAAGGAGATTGCTTCGTCGTCTCTTGTGACTTCCATTAAGGAGAAAACCTGATTTAACGAATGGATCTATTTCTGGAGCTGGGTGTTGGAAAGGACCGGCTCTGTTATCATATTAACAACTCGCTCATCCGGTTGGAGTTCCCTGTGTTCTGCATGGCGAGGAGTTTTTGCCTTAAATTCTTGTAAGTGTCCCCTTCTCAATAGTCTCTCGATGGCCCTCTTCAGCTGTAAACATTGTTCTGTTGAGTGACCGTGGTCTTTATGAAAAGCTCAATATCTCCCCGTGTCTCTCCTATCCCGATTATCGGGATTAAGGGGCTTTGGATCATCAACTCCAAATTTCTTCTTTAGCACCGAGGTTAACCTAGCCCTTGGGACATTTAAAGGGGTAAAGGTTTCTGTCTTCCTTACCCTGTTCTTCCCATCTCGACTTTCACGTTTTGGGGAGTCATTCCTTTTTTCTGCGGGATGGCGGGATCCTCCTTGCTGGGAGACCGCCAACTTCCAGGCTACCTCAAACATCTCGGCGATCGTCTTGGGGGGCCTGATATGGAATTCGGTGTTTAGATAGGCCGATGTAGTTCCATGGATAAAAGAGTTTAGCGCTACTTCCATCACCACTCCATCAATGTCATCGTAGATCTTTTTGAATTTTTTTATATATGTTTCGAGGATCTCCCCTTGGCGTTGCCGGACATTAAAAAGGTCTCCCTGATTCTTGGCTAGTGCTCCTGCGATTCCGAACCTGGGGAGAAATTCTTTTTCCAGAGTGGACCAGCCACTGATTGATCCTGGCTTTAGATTTGTGAACCATGTGGTCGCTTTATCACCGAGGGTACTTGCAAAGGCCTTACATTTTACGTCTTCGTCATTGGTGATGACCCCCATTGCATGCTCATACCTGCATAAGTGATCTTAAGCTCTTCCTTTCCCAGTATATAGTGGCAAAGTGGGCAACTTAAAGTCAGGGTTCGGGGGTGCCTCTCGGATCCACTTCACGAAGGGCGATTTTGTAACCAGCCCCTTATTGGGCCATCTCGATCTGCTTCTTGACTTCCTCCTTTCAGGGGTCCTTGCCCTCTTAACTTTTGAGGCGTAGGTGCTTTCGTGATCCTTTCGTGCTTGGTTTCTACTATTTGATGGATTTCTCGATTCGCCCACCTGGCTTCTAGACACTTTAGGTTTTGCCTTATTTGTGTGGACCCCACTTGATTTTGTTTAAATACTTCTTTTCCCCTGGTTAGGCTTCGATTGTCAAGGCTTAGATGTCCATTCTTTACCCCAGTTGGGGTGTTTCTAGAAAGTGTTTTCGAGGAATTTGGTATTGGTACTGGGGGTGGTAGCGTGGGCCCTATCATAGCCATCTTTTGGCTAAGCTTAGCCCATTCCATCATTATTTGATTTCGTTCATTAGCCATTTGCAGTTCTTCTTCCAACCTTTGTATTTTGAAAGCATCATTGGGGGAGGCTTCTTCAGTCAAGCCCTTGTTAAAGTTGAGGACCCTCCTTAAATCCTTTGCCCCAGAGGTGCCGACTCCTGAGGTCCCTAATCTCTGCTTAGCTGAGACTCTAGGGGGGATATTAGACTCTCTTCTTTGGACAGTGACCGGGGTGATAGGCTCACCTCTCGGGATTTCTTCGAATTGATCGTCGTCGATCAGTAGGAACGAATGTCTCGAGCGTTCTTGTTTTGGTTCTGCTTCCTTTCCTTTCCCAGATCTTCCTGATTGCTCATGTGTCGTCATTAACGAAAGTTTCCCGGTAACGGAACCAATCGGATGATGCAAATTATTGCTCAGCGGGTCGGTGGTGGTCTGGACTTGGATCGGTGAGAAGAGTTGCCTGCAGGAATGAATAAACCAGGAGAGTCTCTCCTAGGTACACTCCGAAGTTTCAGTCAGGAAAGAAAAGAAAGGGGTTGAAAAATATCTAGAGTATTTTAAATAAAAAGATAGCCCAGAGAGATCCTCCCCTTTGACGTAAACTGAACCTCCTATTTATAGGAAGTTAGGATGGTATTTTCGTGATTTTAGGACCTCCTAGCATAGGTCCTTGTGTAGGCCCTCTGACTTTGACAATGATCGGAGTGGGTACCGTAAATCCCGATTGTGAGGGTGGCGCCTGCCCGCAAATCTTCATCAAGATATCTAATCAGGTAAAAGTAATCTAGTGATTACTGTAGAGCATTTAATGTTCTCACTGTAGATTACTTTAAGGTGGGTTAAGGATGTACGCCGAGCAAGTTACATGATCCTGATCATCTTACTTTGGCGGGCTAGTCTCATTTGTCGGGTTATTTCCCAAAGAGAGACGCATCGCTTGTGCTTTACCTTTGACTTTCTTGAATTGACCCTTCACCGACCATCATCTCCACATAAAGAGAGTTTAATCATTGTCCATAACACCACCACTAGAGACAGTACCGAACTTCCTCCTTTTTTTTTTTCCAAAGCAAAACTTGCAGCAATCAAGATTCAAGTATGTTTGCGGCGTCACCTTGTATAAAGTTGCCCCCCCTTTTTTCTTTTAGTTGATAACTTGATCTTAGAATGGCTTGTCTTGTTGGTTTTTGGTAATTGGCAAGTATATCTTTATTCATTTCAATGAAATAAGGCCTGTTTGGGAATGAAATGGGATGTGTGTTAATCAATTCATGTTAATTTTTTTAAGGGTATTTTAATTATTTCAACCCTCAAATAAAACACAAATCATAAAAATAGGTTATGTGTTCATCAAGAAGAAAAGAGGAAGCATAATCATCCCTTCCACAGTAAAAAATGACATCTAATCGAGTTAAGTGAAAAGAATTCTTATGAAAGGCTTTTGTTCTTGAAAAAAAAAAAAAACTTGATGAATCTGCAAGTAAGAGCAATTCGATTGTGTCACTCTCTCTCACTTGTCAATTAGCAAAGCATAGCCTACATATATATATATATATATAGATGCTTCTAAGTTCTAACTTTGAACTAATGACTACTGATCAAATCATATATTTTTCCATTTTATTCTTGGAAGTGATGATTAATTTAATTTCATTTTTATTATTATTATTTTCTTGTCTTTTTTAAGAAAAATTATTATTGCCTGTGTCGTCACGTCAGCACCAAGCACAGACCCTTCTCCAGCAGAGTCCCCTTGGACTAAGAAGACCTTCTCTTCTCTTTCCAAACCATTTGAACATACTGATCCTATCTCTCTCAAACAATCGCATATATACAAAAGAGAACCAACCTTCTTCTTTTATCTCTGATGAAATCACACGTTTATCTCAACCTTACAAACACTGTCTGATTGGGAAGTTTTCCCATAGGAAACCATCGATCGAGACAATTCGGACAGAGTTTAAGACCATCGGCCTCAAAGGAGATGTCTACATTGGTCTGCTGGATCCTCGTCATGTTCTGATCAAATCGTCCCTTGAATAAGATTATTGCCGTCTCTGGATGAAGGGAGTTTGGTTGCACAATGGAGTACCAATGAGCATTCTGAAGTGGCTACCCTCCATCCACGTCAATACCGAGCCCTCAGTGGTTCCAGTTTGGGTTTTCTACCCAGCCACCTCTTCTGGAAAGAATTCCTATTCTCTTTTGTATCGAGTATAATGAAGCCTCTAAAATTAGACTCTAGTATGCCCTTCGGCTTGAAGAATGCTGGTGTTGATTTTCAAGATATGGTTAATCGGATATTTGCCTTGAAGCTAGGTCGCAACGTTGAAGTATAAATTTATGATATTCTTATTAAGTCCTTGACACATAATAAATCCCTGGAAGATCTTGAAGAATCATTTCAAATGATACTGAAACACCGCTCAAGATGAATCCCAAAAAGTGTTCCTTCGGTGTGGAAGCAGGCAAGTTTTTGGGGTGCACGGTTTCTAGTTGAGGCATTGATGCTAACCCGTCAAAAATACAAGCTCTGCACTTAATCGATTCATGTCCAAATCTGGAGAAAAAGCCCTGTCATTCTACCAAGTAAATAAAAAATTCAAAAAATTTTCAATGGACTTCTGATTGTGAAGATACTTTTCAAAAAATTATATCTTCTCTTGGATCGCCACCGATCCTCATGTCTCCAACCACCGGCGAAGTCCTTCAGCTCTATATTTCAATCTCACAATTTACAATAAGTTATGTTTTATGTACCTTACTGATAGAGACCAAGGAGCTTTGATTGAAACAACTTGGAAATATGCTTACTAAGATAAAGTTTACATTTCAAGACTTGAAGAATTGAGGACAAATCTTTTGAGTAGAGGGGGAATAATGGTGATCCATGCCCAAAAATACCATGTGGACCTATTACAAGATCAAGAGCTTCAAAGTTAAGACAAGCAGTGATGATTTTTATTCAAGAAAGAGAGGAATTAATTGATTTTGATGCCATTTTTCAAAGAAGATCACTCCAAGATGAAGTGGT
>JAWZTD010031142.1:0-14761 GCA_035221335.1 Echites panduratus
AAAACAGACGGTGAATAAAAGGAGAAACCACCCCACCCCGAAGATTGGCCTCACAGAAAATAAAATACTCCTCCCGGGGATCATCTAGACTCTCTATAGGTTCCGGGAAAACTAAGTCACCATCCCTAAGGTTGAACTCATCCCTCAGACTATCTATTCTATCATCTAGGTCAAGCTCAAGAATTAAGCTGAGGCCACGACAGTAGTCAAGGTGACTGGGGGTATATAGATAGTATCCTCAAGAGCTACAAAGGGGTTTGCAACATTAGCAGCCATAGAGTTAGAGAATACTAGATCACAAAAGGTGTTTAATTGCAGAGAGAATTCAAGAGGATCAAGAAGTCAGAAAGCAAAGTTAAATTTTTGTGAAAGGGAAAGTTGGTATCTCAATCTATTTATACTCCAGAATTGGTGGGCTCTTGAGATAATTTTAGACTTTACCCTCCGAAAATGGAGCTGCAGAATAAAAAATAGCAGTTGGGGCCAAGAGGCATAAGTTCCCAAACAACAACCGTTTAATCAGTTTAAGCTTAATGACCTTTAGAAGGTCTCGAATCAGAAAGGGTGTAACGGTTATGGAAGCAACGTCGTTCCACTAAAGAGGAATTTTGAAAAGTCAAAGGTTATTGAATTTAAAAGGGGGTAGTGATTGGAAAATGGGTAAAACCCGAAAGACCCGATTGGGATACCTGATAACCTGATCTAAAGACTAAAGGTCCAACCCGGATTATTCTTGGGTTCAGACCTATGAAGGTCTATAAACATGTAATAAAACACCTCATGAAGGTCTTGAAAACTAGTCTACAACTTATGTTCATCTTAGTAAGCTCCACGACCACCACATATAGAGTTATGGCAGAGATGAAGGTCGCAGCGGACCTCTTCAAGGTCGCTGGACCTAATACAAGGCATTAGACCACTCCCCAAGGTCACTGAACCACCATGAAGGTCTCTAGCAAGCTCTATAAGACTCCTAAGCACCCACGAGCTCTTGATCAAGCTCTACAAGAATTCTAGAGGTCCTGGGTGTGGCTTTAATAGTCCCCCAGACTCATTAAAGAAATAAGATACACTCATACAAGGAAAATTTTAAAAAAGATCAATGCAAGATCGGCGGGATACTTCCCACAATCTTATCAGATTACAAGGAATCATAATTGACTCCAATTAGGATACTATTCCTAACTTGAAGAGGAATCCGTTATCCTCTTAAGATAGGCTTGATCACGAATCATGCTAAGAACATTGTGAATACTCTTGATTTGAGTAATTATTTTCTAAAATGGAGAAGTAACAGACTCTCTCTAGACATCCCATACAATCCATACTAATTTATTCGAGTTATCATTAGGGCGACAGGCCACTCCAGTGATCTCATTCTTCCCTCTTTGCTGTTCTTACAGGTGCCATTGCGACGGTATGACCTGGAGGTCTCTTTCAAGCTCCAGCAGGTGTAGATTTGTCTTTTGAACTCATTAGATTGGTTGAGGATAATCAATTCCAAACGTCAATCTAATAATAAACTTGAATCTTTTGATGAACATCTTGGGAAGTTGTCTTGTGATAGAATCTAAGGAATTGAGCCATTGGCATGAGAAACTTCAATTCCAAGGAATCACATCATTTTGGTATAAGAGCTTAGGCTTTCATCAAAGGTCTGACTACCCTTTTATTTGCTTTCATGTCTTTGTGTGCTAAAATCCTGTTTTCTTCTTTGAATTCTCATGATCTTGTGGTTGTTTTTGTTGGTTCTCTTTAATCTATCCTACTCTGTCTTTTGTGATCAATTGTTGTGTGGATCTAGAATAAGGATAAAAACAAGGGCTGATTCAATGCGTTTTTTGTTTATGTTTGCTGCTTCTTCTTCTATACAAAAGAAAACTAAAAAAAAAAAAATAAAGAGATCAAAGGAAGAAAAACAGAGCAACAAAAAAGAATCTGAAAAAAAGTGAAAAAAAAAATTCAAAAATTGTTGAGATCTTGCTTGATTTGATCACTTGATTGGAAGAATATTGTGGTTGAAAATTAAAGTTGATTTGACATTGTTTGAAGAAAAATTGAAGACATATGATTGGGAAGTGTTGAATTGAGCATAGAAATATTTTTATCACAAAATCTTTGACCTCAAGGTGTATGATAAAATGCCTTTCATTTAATTTCCTTAAAGTATTAGTTCAAAACTTTGTTAATTGACCTTATTCTTGGCATTTTAAACTCTTCGATTCTATTATTGGTTGCTTAAATTAGTTGAATTGAGTTTATAGACACTTTTTGCATTCTTGTTTGGGTGGATTGCAAAGCTTCAATAGAGTTGATTAAGAACCATTAGAAAGCTCAAAGAGATAAAAAGGCTGAGTGAGAACGGATCATTTGAGTGATAAAAAGCCATTCAAGAGAGCTATACAAGAGTGTAAGGTGAGGATATACATATTTCCCTGTTTTTCTTCTTTGTTCATTTTGTAGGGGAAACATGCATAGAACATCCTCAATCATCTTATTATGGACGAAGATAGAGATATGAGCAAGAATATGACGATGAAAATCATTATGCCAATGAAGAGAAAGCTGAAGAAGAGCCACAAGAAAGTGAAGATAATGAACAAATTCATAACATTCCACCTCAAGAGTTAGTTGAGAAGAATCAAATGCAAGCGACTCTAAGAGAAGTGAAGGTAGTTGATGAACGTTTGATACTTAATTAAGAGGACAACAAAAGAGAAGACCTATTTGTTGTGAAATGTGTTATATGAGTATCCTTGTTACATGGTGATTGATAATGGAAGAGGTGTGAATATGGCTAGTCAATATTTGGTGGATTGGTTGAGGCTTAAATGCAATGACCATCCCAATCCTTACAAACTTCAAGGAATGGATGAGAATGAAGAATTTATGGTTGAAAAACAAGTAGCTATTCCATTTTCTGTTGTGTGTTATGAGGATGAAGTATTGTTTGATGTGCCACCCATGAAGAAAGGACAATTGTTTGGAAAACCATGGCTACTTCAAAAGGGAGCTACATTTGATGACCAAGGTTGAAAGTATGTCTTCTGTCACCAAAAACTATTAAAGAGGAACAAATGAGGTTGAATAGAGAAATGAAAACATTCTATAGATGGAGAAGAGAGATTTCAATTGCTAAGAGTGAAAAGACTCCAAGTGAAGAAAAAGAAGAGTTGGCAAGTGAGAAACATGAGAGGGAAAAATGTCTTGAGAAACAAGAAAATGAGGAAAAAAAGAAAAGAGAGTCAATGAGATAAAAGAGATGAGGCAAGAAAAAGACATGAGTGAAGAAAAAGAGAGTTCACTTGAAAAAGAAAGTGAGAATAAGAATGCTTTGGTGATTACACACAAAGATGTCTTGATTTTAATCCTAACACTAACCATTCTTTTTCTTGTGTTCTTGTGCCAAACTTTCATAAATTTGAAGAATTAACCAAGAAGCAAGATGGAAAAGACAAAATGAGAATGAGTAAGATGCTACAATGGTACACCATCATATCCGTACTTGGTGACAAGTTGTTGAAATTGGAGCAAGAAAGAACATTGTCCATGGTGAGGTGTGATGGTACAAATGCTTATGAGGTTGGTAATCAAGAAACTCTAGTTACATTTCTTGGACATAATGATTCCTTGATTAAAGAAAGCATGTCTTGTTCTTCTTTGAATATTGTTATAGCTTTCATGGACTTCAAAATTGTGAAGGAATCTTTTGTGAACCAATATGAATTTGAGCTTACTGTTTCACAACAAGTTGATTTTGGAGAATTCTATAAGCATGTTGAACCTTTGTGGGTTGGAAATGTCATAATTATGCCTATGGATTCTATAAATGACTTGTTCATAGTTGAGCTTGATGGAATTACTTTGGGAACACATTCATTTGTTTGGAATGTCTTAGAATTCTTGTAGAATCACATCCTTGATACTTACATGAGTAGAATTTCTAAGTTTATTTTGGATGATCGATTGTTATGGATCTTTAATGTTGCCATTTTTTATGACAATTGGTATATTTATGGTGTAATGTGCATATTCATGAAAGATTCTAAATCAATCATTATCTTGTTTGAAATGTACTTCATTGTGAGAAGAGGGAGAAATTTTATGCAATTGAAATATCATTCTTTGTTGAGACTTGATAATGAAGCATATCATGTCGAGAATTTACCTTTTGAGGAAGTTTGGAACTTCATGATTATCATATAGACATGAATGCTGGGATTGCATATCTTTTAATGATTCTTAGATTCAAGGCTTATTACTTTCAAGATAGCATGCCTATATTTGATACTCTATGTGTTCTCGAAAGTGATAAGCATATTGTATTCTTTAAATCGTTTAATCTTGAGAATCATAAACTGAAATTTGTTAGACATGTTAGTCCTAAACCTTTGAATGTATTGTTTAGAAAACATGTTGTAGGACTACACATGAAAAAACACCTATGATTGTTGGTGGATTCTTATTTAAATCTTGTGAAAAGGTGTTTCATGATAACAAAAATGTTTTTTAATGAGATTGAAGATTCTTTTGTTGAAGAGGACAATGAGATTATTAAGTGCTTAGTCTCTATTTGGCATGTTTGGTGGAACTACATGAAAATATGGATTGTATTTTGTGTCAATAATAGAGAATTGCTAAGATGTTTGGAATATTTCTTGTTTATCAATGAGTACAATGTTGTTCATCTTGATGATAAATTGGAATCTAGCATATGTGAGAGTTATCTTATTGTTAATCATATACATATGTTTGATGATCCAGATGGAAGACTTGTGTATGCTTTGAAAAGAAAGTGTTTCTTGAGTTTTAAATGTACAAATACCAATTTTGAAGTTCTGTTGTTTAACACTTTATGGGGACATCAACCATTGGGATTTAAGGCTTGTTCTTTGAATGATATTGTGTGCCTTTGGTGCTTAAAATGGATAGTATTCCCTGTTTCCATTGCTTTGGTTAATGAGCTTATTGTAGATGAAGAGGAATACATATCAATAAAGGAAAGACCACCACCTTTGAAGAAAGGAATGGTAAGGCCTTTTTGTGTGATGACTTCTTTGAAGATCTACATTTATCAAGGCTTGAATAGCTTCGAGATAGGAGGTAAGTATGGTTCTTATGTTTTAATCAACGTCGGATGGTAATTGGTAGGCACCTGCTGGGCCATGTCCCTAACATTTTTGTGCATTATTTTGGCTCTATTTCATCAACTTTTCATCTAGTTTTGATCCTTAAAATCTTGGATAAATTCTTGACATAAAATGAAGCTCTCTAACCCTTCCAATGATTATATAATCCAAGACTTTAAAGCTTCTCTATTTTCATCAACTTTTCCACATTGAAAATGATCTTCAAATCAAGTTGTTCTTCATGCTTGAACACCAATGTCTTCAAGCTTTCTTCATATTTGAAATGTTGATCCTTTGAAGCCGTATTCTTTCTTTGATTCTCATCATTCCCTCCTTCTTTGAAAAGATTTGTCCTCAAATCTTCAAGTCTTGAAATGTAGATTTTATCCTTGTAAGTAAACTTCTAAATTGTTTGAATCAAAGTTCCTTCACCTCCGTCATTCTCCCTCTTTTCGAAAAAATTTGTCCTCAAATCTTCAAGTCCTACATAAAGAGAAAAATGATTACTAACACCTACCATTTCCCATGCCAAAATAGCCCGAAATAGAAGCTGTCCAGCTTGCTGTCCGGCATCAGGTTGCTACAGTACCCAGGTTGCTACAGTGGCTCTGTTTTTTTTTATTGTAATTTTTGTTTGGTTTAAGGGTTTTTTTTTATATCCTTTGACCCTAAGCATGAATTACTAGATTAGATCAAGGTTGAAATACTATAAACACTTCCTTATTATGTATATCAAACACATTCTATCTTTTAATAAAAAACAACATTTCTCCTTAAGAGCAAAACATGAAAGATCAAATTGATCTACTTTTCTTCATGAACTAACTAGGGTTCTTAAGAAACTTCTTTGAGACTTTCTTCACTTTGGTTTAGGGTGTAGAATTGTCTTTGAAACTCATTAGATTCATTGAGGATATTCAATTCCAAAGGTCAATCTAATACTAAACTTGAATCTTTTGATGAAAATCTTGGGAACTTGTCTTTGTGATAGAATCTAATGAATTGAGCCATTGACATGAGAAACTTCAATTCCAGGGAATCACATCATGAAGTGACCAAAGCAAAGGTAAAGTTTAGATGGGAAAGTGAGCAAGAAAGTGCATTTAATTTGCTGAAAGAAAAGCTTGCATGTGCACCTATTTTATCCCTTCTTGCTTTTTCCAAAGTTGTTGAGATTGACTGCGATGCATCATTAGTGGGGTTTGGGGCTATTCTTATGCAAGATAAGAAGCCTATTGCTTACTTTAGTGAGAAATTTAAAATTATTCGAACTATGATAAAGAGTTCTTTTCTTTGGTTAGGTCATTGGAGCATTGGCAACACTTATGGTTGAAGGAGTTTGTCATTCACACCTACCATGAGTCGTTAAAGCACTTGAAGGGACAAACCAAGCTTAGTAAGAGACACTCAAGATGGGTAGAGTTTATCTAGATGTTTCTATACTTCATCAAGTATAAACAGGGTAAGGAAAATGTGGTCGTGGATGCCTTGTCTCATAGGTATACTCTTATCACTACTCTTGGTGTAAAATTACTTGGTTTTGAACTCATTAAGGATTTATATGAGAATGATGATGATTTTCGAAATGTCTATGTTGCTTGTAAGAAAGGTGCTAAAGAAGTATTATTTGCATGATGGATTTCTATTTAGGGAACTTAAATTGTGCATTTTTAAGTGTTCAATAAGAAAGTTGCTTGTGACTGAAAGTCATGTGGAAGAATTAATGGAACACTTTGGAATTTCAAAGACTTTAGACACTCTTAAGGAGCTTTTTTTATTGGCCTCATGAAGAAAGATGTGTTTAAAGCATGTTCTGATTGTGTTGTTTGCAAGAAAGCTAAGACACCAATAAAATCACATGGATTATGTGCAACATGGGAAGATATATCTATGGATTTTGTTCTTGGTTTACCTAGGTCTAGGCAAGGGAAAGACTATGTTTGTGGTGGTTGATAGATTTTCAAAAATGGCTCATTTTATTACATGTTGAAAGATTGATGTTGCACATCATATGGCAGATTTGTTCTTCAAAAAAGTTGTTAGATTGCATGGTATTCCTAAGACTATTGTTAGTGATAGGGATGCTAAGTTTCTAAGTTACTTTTGGAAAGGTTTTTTTGTAAATTTGGGAATTAAGTTATTGTTTCCTACTACTTGTCACCCCTAAGAGGTTGGGCAAACTTAGTTTGTAAATCTAATTGTAGGAACTTTATTGAGAGCTATAATAAAGAGGAATTTGAAATTGTGCAAAGAATGTTTGCCTTTTATTGAGTTTGCTTATAATCACTCTATTCATTCCTCTAAGTTTTTTTTTCTCCATTTGAGTTAGTATATGGATTTAATCTTTTAACTCCATTAGATTTAACACCTTTACTTGTAAGTGAAATACAAAGATAGGATGGTAACAAGAGAAAGCTGAGAAAATCAAGCAATTACATGCCAAAGCAATGGAGAACGTTCAAGCAAATAATCAAAGGTATGCAAGAGAGTACAACAAAGGAAGAAAATTGATGGCAATAGAAGTTGGTGATTGGGTATGGATCCATTTGCAAAAAGAGAGATTTCCTCAAGCTAGAAAGTCTAAGCGATCAAAGAGGAGATGGACCATTCCGAATTGTGGAAAAGATAAACGAAAATGCCTAAAAAGATGATCTCTAGTGTGAATTTACGAGAGCTAGAGCTTCAAGGATAAGGAAAGCTTTGGTGTCATTCGTGCAACGGAAGGAAGAATACTTTAATTTTGAAGAGGTGTTGCAAGGATCATAGCTTGAAGGAGTTAATGTAGAAAACAAGCTTTGGAACATCACTGATGTGATTCTGGCGATGAACGAAGGTGAAGGAAGGCCACAAACGGACGTCCTCCAGATATTGATCGAACGGAAACCTAGAGAGTGTTGTGAAATTACCTTTTGATGATTTTGGAATTCTGTGGGTCTGTAATCAGCAAAAGGAGTCTCAAACTGTTGCCTCTATCAATTCAAGAGAATGATTGCAATTATGTAATCACAAGAACAAGAATAAGGGACTTGGCATGATTGAATTGCTGACCTTTTTTTTTTCTCTCAGTTTTTTATGTTCTTAGGTGTTATCTCGTATTCATCAAATTATCTAATTGGAAAAACAAGGATTCGTACAGAGAAAAAGATAAAATAAGCCCCAGAAGACTTCGTGATAAGAAGTTTGCTGGATAAAACCAATTCCGCTTTGAATTCTCATTTGAATTCAAACGAGCAGCTTATCAGAGAGATAAAAGAAAAATCAAATTTGTCCAGGTTCAATGAACTTGGAAAATTATGACCTAATACATAGTTTACTCTTAACTATGTTTTAGGTTTTATATCTAATTGAAAATTAGCCTAAACAAGTTTAGCTAATTATGTTTAGGTCCCTTAATATGATATTACCCCTTAAGTGATATGTTTTGAATGTGTGACCCAATAGGTCCTCTTAAAATTGGTCTTTGACATAAACAACATTTAACATCATGTACAATGAGTGGTGTCTAGCAACACATAATTGGAAACTAATTAAAGAGAATGTTAGTGACAAGACAAGACCTTCTGTGATAATCACTTGTCTTAATCTCTTTATCTCGGAAGTCATAATTGAACACGAGTCATGAAACATGTCATACTCGTAAAGTTCAATTTCTCAAATTCGGCTCCGAGTAGACCAACTAAATCGAATAATCTCATATCTACTTATTCGAGCATGGCCATGCATTTCATAATCTCACTCTACCAAAGTTTCTGAGCAACTCTCTCTTGTTATATAAGAGGGACAAATCCTATCTTGATCATTCAATATTCCACCACATAAATCATGACATACTCAATACATAAATTTATTGTCCACTCAGTTAAAAGTGATGTTTGACAATATCGAAGTGTGCAATCTTTTATGTAGGAATCCTTGATGATCTCAAGTCAAAAGACAAAACATAATTATCCCTATAAAATCAGTCATGCACTCATATAACGATCCACGTAGTGATTCCATGACGAGTTAATCCAATACACCATACTCTATGTGTACTTATATGATGATTTGATATCCATATGAATGACACTAGTCATCAATCATCACATACTAGTGTCAGCATGTTATAGATATCCTAATCTCAATAACATTTAACTATTCTAAGGACCTTACATAATTGACTAAATAAAATGCAGATATCAAAGCAAATTATATAATGATATAAATATCATCATAATACAAAGTTATGCCATCTAAGTAAATCATCAAATAGTCTTAGGGCATATCTAACAGAAGGTTCTTAAGGTTCGAGTCGTCACAAGAAACACGAAGAATTAAAAGGATTTCACCTAGGGTTTGTTTTTGTTTCATTCGAATGATCTATGCGATGCAACTCTTATCATCCATGCTTTTGATTTGGAAAACATAGATTGTAGCTACTTGGATGCCATCAAAATGAAGGTTATCTTGAAGACATCAATCATGGAAGATTTGAGACGTGCAAAGCTCAACATTCAAGTTTTAAGAGGGAATGAAGTCATTGAAGTGTCTCAAACTTGAACTTGAAGCCATCTTCGAAAGCACTAAAGTTTAATGAAGATTAAGGGACTCAAAGCTATGGAAATGTCATAACATTTGAAGGCCAAAAGGGACTCGATTCCATGCCATAAACATGTCATGAAAGCCTGGGAATGAAGGACACAAGATGGTTGGACAAATAAGCTCAAAAAAGAAAAAGAAAGGTGAAGAAGAACCGGTTGTTTGGCGCAGGCCAGTTTGCTACACATTTCAGCCATCATCCAGAAGTAGTCCAACGCCCCTCCAGCCTTCCTGTTTGACACCAAGCAGCTGTAAATTTTCCAGCTTTGTTTCATTGTATTTTGCTTGTATTTATTACATAGTTGAGGGCAATTAATTATTAAAATATTTGTATTAGGGTTTTGGCTTTCGATAGCCTTTTTCTTGGTATTCAAAACATTAATTCAACTTCCAAAATGAAATGACATACATTTTCTCTCTACACCTTGAGTGTGAAAACAGACCATTTGGTCTTTTATGTGAGATTCTCCCAAGACTCCTCTGGGGTTCTTAGAGAATTACACTATTGTTATCAATTACTGGGAGAAGAAATGGATTCAGTGAGAGCAACCTATATGGCAGGAAAGGCAAAGATGCTAAGCGACAATCTGTGAGGCTCATATTTAAATAAGATAAATCAACAAAAAGTTGCACTTACAGTAGTCTATTTTCCAATGAAAGGGAAACTCAATAAGAAAACAAAGCAGAGAAAGAATATTTTGTTCTTGAATGCCTAAATGCCTACCATATTCTGATATTATCATCTTGAATGCCCTATTTGCCTAGTTGCATTGAAGTTAGACGTTCAGCTGCCTACAGTGATGGAGAGGATTTTTACATTCGATTGGAGAAGCTGAACTGCTTGCAGGAAGAGAAGTTTTTGCATTTAGTATGTTTTATTTTGTGCATCTGTTGGTTCATTTTAATTCCTAAAAGTTAGGTACTCTGTGTAATTCTTTGAGGTTTTTTATTTTTTTTCATGCATAAGCCTTCAGTTTACCACTTGGCTGAAACTCGTGTGAATACACATACAAATGTAGCTAGCTTATAATGATTTCCCAAGCTATTGTGTTAAGTTGAATGGAATATTTTGATTATGAAGAAAACCAAATTAAAGTGGTGTTCTTTAATTTGGACAGCTATTTCTTACAATTTAGTTTTGTTAAGTTTTCTACCATGTTTCAATTTTAAAAGAGTATTAAATGTGATGTATATGTATTTAAAGGGGGAAGGATTCTCTCATCAAAGCATTTAATCAATGAAAAGCAAGCCACATAGGCCAGGCCACAACTACTGTTAGAAAAGTAACCAAATGTCCAACCAAGAAATTTTGGTATAAAGTGATTCCATTGATGTATGATATTTTGTATCATCATCCCAACTCCACCACCACCATCTTTTCTTTAATTGCCAGCCATGTCCAGTCAGCACTAATGGTAGCTTGGTCATCTGTAATATTATTTATAGTACAATATATGTATTATAGAATATATTATACACAACTACCTCACCAAAAACTAAAAGTTTCTAAGGGTGTTGACCTTTTTATTTGTGTGTTTGTTATCTATGATTGATGTTGTTAGATTATTATTAATAAAAAAATATATAGTTATCCTATCATATATTAACTTCAAATGATTTTGTTCTTTTCTTGACTTGTGTACTATTTGTATTTTTGCTTCTTAAACTATACAGATAGAGGGAGTAGAACAAATTGTGTAAAGGAGAAAATATGATGCTGAGTTCTGGCGATCTAGCAGAAATGCTTTGAAGCATCTTTTTTCTATTCTTAATGATTTTGTCATACATAGTCATCATTTTCTTTTTCAACTTGAACTATAGATACACAATGATAATAGTATATTTAAAATATTCTTGTTATTATCATTTATAATTAAGATAATATTATGTTTAAAAAATATTACTGAAATCATCTTTTTATTCAACTAGAACTATTGTAATCAGTGAAAATTGGATTGTCTGATCGGGTCCGGTCCAAAAACACTATTTGGAAGTTTGTATTACTGATATCAATGTGTTTTCTATATACATTTTTAGTATACAATTTTGATTAGTATTTTAAATTTATTTTGAATAAATTCTGATTCTATTTTTCTTTTAAAAATGTATATATATATATATATCTAATACGATGGTTATAGCTATAGGTTTTGATTATATACGACGGCTATAGCTCTTAACTATATACGATGTTTTACGTAATACTTTAAATTCACTTTGAATAAAAAAAATGAAAAAAATATAAAAACACAATTACGGCGGCTATTGAGTCGTCGTATATATGTTGAGTATATATGCCGGTGCAAGAGTTGTCGTATCTAAGTTGAGTATATATGATGGTTAATAAGACGGTTGGCGTCTTATCAATTTATTTTATATGATAGTTGTATAAAGGAGTTTTTTGCGACACGAAATTTAGACCGTAGTTTATACTGTCATATATAGTATATATGACGGTCTTTCCTTTGTCGAATTTTTTTTGCCACATCAATATTTTCGATGGCCCAAAAGTCATCACATAAATATTTTACGGTGGCCTTCCCACTATATACTGCGGCCCTAGGACAGTCGTATATACTCAATTTTTTTGTAGTGATAGATTTTAAGATAGGCTAAACGAGCATCCAAAATAGAGAATGAGACATTCAAATCCAAATGAAGAGAGTATATAAAATATTTTGAATAGTTACCTCGATTTTTTTTAATTATTGTAATTATTATAAATTAATCAAATTAAAAGAATTTACAATCTAACTTTTAAATATTTTAATCGATACTTTAAAATAATGGGTACGATCACAAAAATTTGTTTTCTTAAATTATATTTAATTGACTGATGTAAAGATAATACAATATGTTTAGTAATTAATGAGACGATAGCATGATTCAAACATACTATCCACAGAATAATTATATATACGGGTGTGTGTGTGTGTTTTAAGGAAATAAGACAAAATATAAGGAGTGGGTACATTCGTAATGATGGAATTTGAGATCTTAGGAAGACAACTAGAGAAATTTGAATCGTGATCACTTATGCCATAACAATTTCTTTGATCCTTCTTTTTTTTTTCTAAAAAGTATTTAATTAAAAAAATAGTTTTGGAAAATTGTAAAAGTTGGGCTTGAACCCTCGCAAAAACAATATTTCACAAGGCTTGAAACCACCGTGCTAATGGGTTAAACACTAATGTTGCTTTGAGGTAATTACATATTGCGTTTCATTATTATTATTATTATTATAAACACATGAAAAGGCTAATAGGCTAATAATGTTTTTATTGGTCGTATTTACATCATTCATTTTTTATATGTTTACTTTTGTATGTCATTCGCCTCACGTGACCACCATTACTCCTCTAGGATTACATACAGGTAAAAACATTTATAAAACTATAATATGTTGTATGATTTTCCAATGGAAGAAATATTTAAACAGAAATAGCCCAATTAACCTATCCAAATACAGAAACATAAAAGATAGTAAATATACGGCTGATACATGAAGAAGAAAAAATTGGATTCTTACACACTCTCCAAAAACCCAAGTGAAGCAAATACTATTAATAGACTGTAAATGTATAAAACTTGTAAATTAATATACTTTAACATGAAACAAAATGTATTATTCTTGCAAAACTTCCTACTACTATTAATAATATTATTATTTTGCCTCACGATAAGTGGAAAATTGCATTCTAATTACCCAAGCAAAACAAAGCACATAAACATATCATAATTAACATTGCAAAACTGATAAAAAGTGATAATTTATTTTATGGGTGTTCAAAATCGATCAAAAGCGATTACAATTAACCTATCCAAACCAAACTGATTCAAAACCCACCAAAATTGGTTCCTAATCAGTTTAAATCGGTTCATAGTTTTAAAATTTAAGGGATTCGATTTTTAGCTTTAAAAATTTTTTGTTTTATTAAATAACGGGCTATTAAATATATTTCAGTTAAAATTGTTGAAAACAATTATTATTATTTTTTAATGGGCTATTAAAGTTAAATTGACTTTTTTTCCATTACTAACCCCTATACAAACTGATTAAATCGATTCGGTTTAAAAAATGATCTAAAACCTATCAAACCGAACCACTGAACACCCCAAATGTATTTTTCACAAGAAATGCCGCACATAAAAAAATTTATGATATACAAAGAGCTATGGAATATCGGTTGAAAGGTGCATGTTTGTTTCGGCTTCCAATTTTCCCTCTCCATCCTCCCAGAGATGTCAGAAAAGAGCAATATAAAGTAGGGAGAGAAGGTTCACACATCAAAATATGATAAACACACAACCCTTTTATGTTTTTTTTAATGTAATGACTAAAATATCCTTTAATTTGAAAAAAAAGGCAGTAAATGGATTACTAAAGACACAACCTGCTGAAACTACATGCACAGCTTGGCTCCATTTTCGTTCCTCACACTATACAACCAAACTTGCTAAAAAAATTTAGAATACACATTGTGATAAACTTGGTAAATAACATATTTTTAAGAACAAAGAAAGGTCACAATGTATCTGCATGGCCAAAAGAAGATAAAATTGTGTGTTTTTAAGGTATTTTTGTCCATTTATGTCCACTGCCTAATTTTTTCATTGCACAAGCTGCCAGCGAGCCAGTGTCGACTTATTCACAACATAGTCGACCACATGTAGCTGATTTTTTGGAACAAATTAGGCAACAATATACCGACTATCTTGAAGAAGAGTCGGCAACAATATACCGACTAGCTGGAATTTCTCATAGTCATGCAGATCATAATGTGCATTCCAGATTTTTTTTTAGCAAGTTTGGTTGTATAGTGTGAGGAACGAAAATGGAGTCAAGCTGTCAATGTAGTTCAGCAGGTTGTGTCTTTAGTAATCCATTTACTGCCTTTTTCTTCAAATTAAAGAATATTTTAATCATTACATTAAAAAGAACTTAAAAGGGTTATATGTTTATCATATTTTGATATGTGAACATGCTCTCCCTATAAAGCAACTAGCCGATTGACATAAGAAATTACGTTGCAGCCAAAACTTACCTCTCCCTT
>JAWZTD010031173.1:0-14754 GCA_035221335.1 Echites panduratus
TTGGAGTGTTCTTCTTTGGAAAATGGCCTCAAAATCAATTAGTTCTTCTCTTCCTTGAATGAAGATCATCAATGCTTGCCTTAACTTTGAAGCTCTTGATCTTGTGATAGGTCCACTTGGTATTTTTGGACATGGGTCATCATCATTCCCTCTCCTCAAAGATTTGTCCTCAAAATCTTCAAGTCTTGAAACATAAATTTTATCTTTGTAAGCATATTTTCAAGTTGTTTCAATCGAAGCTCCTTGGTCTCTATCACTTATACACTAGAAGACTGAATGTATCTCCTAACTTGTTAATCTGTGATCATGATCTCTTATTAGACTGGAAATCAATCAATCTCCTTCAAATGATTAATTGTATCTTAATGAAGATCAATTGTATCCGGCTTGATTTGATGTCATCTAGGGTGATTGAAAGAAGGTGTATCCAGTCAATCTTTAATCGTGTTCTCCCTTTGGGAGTTTCCTTGTTGGAGTGTGTTACCTTTCCTTAAGAAGTCTTGGTGATTGCCAAGAAAGTGCTTTATGACCTCCAGAGGTCTTTGGGGAGCTATCTGGAGACCTTGAGGATGCCCCTGGCTACCTATATCTCTGCCATAAGTCTCTGACTTCCTAGGTCATGAGGCTTACTGAGATAGTAGGAGGTCGTGGTCATGCATGAGTACCTTTGTGAGGTTTTAAGAGTGTATGTTTATAGACCTTTATTTTGTGATCTGGGTTTTTGTAAAACTGGGCTAGGTCACTAAGGTCGTACCAATTCTGCCCATCATTACCCCACTTTGAGACTGGTGACCTGAAAAGATTAAATGATTTGGAAACTGAAACTTTGTAAATGCAGACGTTGTAACTTTTCATTTTAGGAATACTGAAATTAGCTAAAAGATCAATTATTTAAACTAACTCGTTTAGCTTTTTTGATTTGACAGCTGCATTGATTACCGGTTTTGTCAACCAATAGGAGAGGGTGGCTTCTTTTGGGAACTTCTTTTTGAAACTCAGACATCGCCAAAAATCTTATGATTTGAGTCGAACATAATAGTAACTTCTATCTTTACCCAAAATACTTTCTTTCATTTTTTATTCTTGAGCTTATTCTTAGGGTTTTCTATGGTGTTTTTGAAAGTCTTATTTCTTCACCTTCTTTAACAACCTTTTAGGTGAGTTCCTTTAGACTTCCATTAAACTTTTATTTTCTGCAATGTTTTCTTCAGATTGCTCATTTTCTAATATCTCCAAGGTGATATCATATTTGCCTCCAATTACCTTGCTTGCTACGAAGACCACTGGTCCTATATTGCCTCCTAGTGACATAGAAGCTTTTGGGCTCTCTCTAGAGATTAACTAGGTTAGGTTGATTCGTAAAGAGGTGGTGTTAAAGGACAACAATCTTTTACTTCCTGGCCCAAATGATTGCCCAAATTTTGTTCGTGAAGGGCATGTAACTCTTTTTGAGGCTAACCTTAGAGGAGGAATTGTCTTGCCTTTTATTCATCCCTTGTTTTTAGACATCATCTTGTTCTAGAGCATTCCTTTAGCTCAGCTAGTTCCTAATGCTATTCGCATGATCTCTACTTTCATTGTCACTTGTCATATATACTCTGTTCCTATTTGTCTTGAATTGTTCATCTATTTTTTCAAAATTGGAGTATTATCAGCTCCATCTAAGTCTGGCTTAGTTTACTTACAATTCACTCAGTGACACAAGCTTGCAGGACTTTTTCAATCTTCTGTTGGAACTTGGAAAAGGTTTTATCTTCATGCTAGGCTTGCCAATTTTCCTCCAATTTCTGATTTCCCCTTAGGGAATCTTAATAAAAAATTTTCAATGGTCTTCTCATCTGAAATGGAGACCTCGTTGAGGCTGTAGATTTCCTTGTAAACTTAGCTAATTCTGAAAGTTCCTTCAAGGTAATATGCATTGAGCCAGAATGAGCCTCTGGTTTTGTAAATCAAGTAGGTCTAGGTGATCCCAGATTCATAAAAATTAAAACACTCTTATGAGGGAGCTCAAAGTACAAGCTAAAGGTAGCACACTTCTCTTGCTGATATTTGGATTTTATATCACTTTTTCTCTTCTTATGTGTGTATGATCATTTAGGCACTCACTGACCTCTTGTATCTTGCTATCTTAGCGATGTGGAAGAGTTTCACCATGCGTACTTCTAGCTCTCAAAAGTCCATGTCTTCTTTTTCCACCCAGAGAGGTTCATCTTCCAAAACTCCTATTGAGGTTTCAAAGGGTGTTACTTTAGGAAATGTTTCTTCTCCATCTTAGAGCAAATCAAGAAAGATTCAAGTCTCGCCAAAAGGGAAACTTGTAAGGAAAAGGACTCGAGAACATCAAGAGCAGAACCTTCATCCTTGCATGACGATGGCTGTCTCTTCTCCATCTTTTGCTCCGGTTAAAAACAAAGGTTTGTTATCTTGTACCGATGAAAACAACTCTGTAGCTGATATGGATAAAATTTGCAATGATAAGAAAAATGAACTTGATCTCTTGGCTTGTACTATTGTTGATTTATCAAATAATGTATTGAAGCTTGGAAAAGAAGTTCTTGAAGCTTCTGGTCAGGATTTTAAGTAGTGGATCCCCAACATTGCCTTGGAAACCTCAGATTCTTTATTCTAGTGGCCCCATGCCCAAACCTTTTCCTTAGAATGTATTCCTCCAATGGATAAAGAGATATGCAGGAGGATGTCTAATGAAGAACATTGCAGGCACTTGACTACTCTTCATTCTTAGGTAAATTTTATATCACTTTTTTGAGATTCTTTTCTCTCTTTTTAGGAGTACTTTTTTCTCTTTGCTTGTTAGCAACATCCCTTGCTCGGGGAGCATTTGAGGATTCTGAACAAACAAAGTGAGGATCATGAATTTCAGAAATTGATTGAGAGTCTTCAGGAAGCTACTTATAACATGGGTCAAGAAACGGTGTCCTTAAAGGATCATGTTCCCATGCCATGAAAGAGAAGGAGAAACTGGAGAATATACTTTTTCAAACCAAAGAGGTGTTTTTCAAAACCAACGATGAGCTAAACAGAGTCAAAGCTAGTCTGGTGGCGATGATAGGCCATGCTAACTAGGTTTCATCTTTTCTTGAGCTCATGTAGGAGAAAGTAAAAGCTTTGGAGAAACATGTAGCTAATTTAACCAAGACTGCAACTGAAAAGCAAATTGTCACAAAAACTGTTGAGAAAGGGCTGTGGAGTCTCAAATCCAAATTTTCAGTCAATGGGTATTTTGAAGAAGAGGATCTCTTGTCTTCTAGGACTTTAAGGAACTATGTGGAACATCTTCTCCAGCAAATAGCCATTTCCTTCTATGTTCACAAATTTAAAGAACTCACGCTGATCTCCAACTTGACCTTGTTATGCATGAGAGTCTTTATCATCCTAAAGCAACTTTATTTAAACTACCTTGGCAAGAAAGTAGTGGTGCTCCAATGGTTTCCCAAGAGCTCCCAACAGCTTCTCAAATTTAATGTTGTGCCTGAGATCCCTAATGAGTATAATCTTCCTGCTACATCTCCATTGATTTAACCCTCTAAGCTGCTTGAGATAGATGTTGACTCCTCAGGTAAATGTATGATGACTTACCCCGACCTTCAATATCTCTTCATTCCTCGTGGTATATCCTTTGATGAAGCTCTCAAAGCTTTGCAAACTAAAAAATGTAGGCCAAGGTCTTACTGCCATGCACCTCTCTTTAACTAAAGATCCAAGCTGCTCCAATCCAGATTGTGGAGGTCCTTCGGCTGAGGCTTCTGAACCTCCTAATATTGAGGTGACAAGGTCTGGACATACTATCTTTTGATCAAATAATTGGACTTGATTATGCGGGTAAAGCCATTTCTATCCATTCTAGAGTTCAGTTTTCTTTTGTTCATAATCCGACCTTTGAAGAGGTTTTCGGAGATCTCAGATTTTGATACACAAGGAAAGAGGCTTTAGAAGTTAAAGAAGGGAGGCTTTGAATGATTGCCCAAGTACTTTCAATCAAAATCCAGTAAGCTCTGTATGAGCAAAAGAGATTCCAAGAATTTGATTGCACCTTGCTTCTACTGTAGCTTTTTAGACTTCTTTCTTCTCTTTTTTCAATAAATTAGTGCTAATTTGCCTTTGTAAATATTCTAATTAAGCATAACTTTTTTTTTCTTTCGAAAAAAACGTCTATCTTCTCTGAGTTTTCTTATTTGTGAGAACTTCTTGACTTCTGATTGCAAATTTGATGGATGTTGTCTTTGTGAATGAAATAGCACATAATGTATAAGGTCAAGGATTCTAGTTTAAATATAAACTTGACTTTTTATTTCAGAAAAGTAAAATAAACTGTCTCTGAATTTTAGACTCGAACTTCAAGACTTAGGCATGGAAGATATTTCAATGTCTTGGACTTTAGGACTTACGCATGGAAGAAGACTTTCAAATGACATGTGTTCCAAGGTCTCAGCAATTGCCTACCTTCGAGGAATGCTAGCATGTAGCTTCGTCCCTTATGTGCTTCTTGAAGGACATAAGGACCTTCCCAACTTTCTTGCAATTTGGTTAGTTGCCCTCATTTGCTTACGTCGGACCTTCTGATGCATTGCTTTGAGCCTCTTCGAGGAGGTCTAGGTCTGCTCGTCTTTTACCTTAGTTCAAAATTAAATTATATTCAGTGTGCCTTAGGGTTTTCAAATTCCCTTATATGGGTAGCACTGCTTCTGAGCTAAAGCACAAGCTGAAAGGAATTTATCTTGTTGCCTTCCTGGGTATAGTTCTATAAGCCCATAATATGCTGGGGATTTGGTCTAGCTATAAGGTCTTTTTGCCGTCTTTCTCCAATTCCGTCAGTCCCTTCTTAAGACCTTCTAGAATGGTTCTGTTTGTGACTTCTGTCAATCGGTTTTCTTGTGGATGAGCTACGGATGTTAGTCTTTGCTCAATGCCCAAGCTTCAACAAAATTCCTGAAAGGGCTTTCTAATGAACTACTCCCCATTGTCTGAAATTATAGCTTGTGGAACTCAAAATCTACAAACTATATTTCTCCATACGAATGATCGTACTTTCTTTGAAGTTGTTAAGGCCATGGACTCTACTTCTACCCATCTGGTAAAATATTCGACAACAGCAATCAGGAATTGTAACCTCCAATCAATTTTGTAAATGGACCCAAAATATCAATTCCCCAAAAGGAACAGCTACTCCTATTGGATGATACCTTTCCAGAAGTTTATGGGATTTGTTTTCATGAAACTGGCAGCTTTTACATTTCTTTACTACTTCTTCTACGTCTGATATCATAGAAGGCCAATACTATCCTATTTTGAGAATTTTCATAGCCATTGTTCTTTCTTCAATATGAGACTTCCCTTGTGCAGTTCCTTAATTGCATATTGTGATTCTTGCTTTCCAAGGTAGTTAAGTAATGGCTATGTAAAAAACCTTCGATAGACCTCATCGGCTCCGATAAGTACGTATCTTGGGGCCCATCTTCTGATCTTTCTATCTTCTTTGTCATCTCTTGGAAGCTCTCCATGCTTGAGATATTGGTATATAGTTTATCTCTAGTCTGAATGATCCTCGATCTTCAGGTTTACTTTAACAGATATACAGAGTTGTTCCAGGCATTCAACCAGCAACTCTCCTCTGATTTCCTCGAGGTCTTTGAAGACTTTTGACATGGCATCAGCTTCTAAATTTTGATTCTCGGAATTTGTTCTATGTGAAAGTACTCCAATTTAAGGTCATTTGCTTCACATTTTCCAGGTATTTGGCCATGTTTTTCTCTTTAGCTTTATAGGTGCTAGCAATTTGGCTAGCCACAACTTGTGAATCGACCCTCGAATGAAGCTTTTGAATCTTCAATGCTCGTGCTAATCGTAGGCCTGTTAGTAGAGTTTCGTATTCTAACTTATTGTTGGACGCTGGAAAGTTGTATTTCAGTGCAAAAGGTATCTTTATCCGGTCTAGACTAAAGAAAATAATCCCTACTCCAACATTTCCTTTTTCAGTTGAACCATCCATATATAAGGTCCAAATTTAATCTTTTCTTAACCTAGTGAAATTCAGGGGCAATCTGGTGTATTCTCCAATGAAATCCGACAGTGCTTGTGCTTTAATTACCCGGTTGGTCCAACGTCAATTCGATATTCAAAAGTTCTAAGAACTATTTCATAGTCCTTCTCGAGAGCTTCGGCTTTGATAGAGCTTGTCTAGGTCTAATTCGGTGTGCTTCAAAGTAAGTTTTGAGCTTTCTAGATGTAAGCACAATGAGATATAGAAATCTTTCTACGTCTGAATAGCGAATTTCTGGTCCTCACAATAGCCTGCTTACATAGACCAAAAATTATTATCCTGATCTCTCTACTAAAAGTAGAAAACTTTCAACTGTTTCAGTTACTATGAGGCATATGAGGAGCTCTTCCAAGAAATTCTTTTAACATTAACCAACTGACATTCTTCTGTCTACTTGAAACCTGAAGGTTTTTTCAGCACACCGTAGAATTTGGACCCCCTGTCAGCTATCTTACTGATGAACAGACCAATTGCTGCCATTTTTTTGGTTAAACTTGATACCTCTTTTACACTTTGATGAGCTTCCATATCCAATAGAGCTCTGATTTTGTCGGTATTTGCATCAATTCCTCTTTCTGAGATCATAAAACCTAGAAATTTCCTTGTCGAGACTCAGAAGGTTCATTTTTCTGGATTGAGCTTCATATGTGTTTCCTTCAAAGTTTGGAAGGTCTACTGGATATCTTTGATGAAGTCTCTAGAGGTCTTGGACTTGATCACTATGTCATCCATGTACACTTCAATGTTTCTTCCTAGTTGTTCTTTGAATATCATGTGCATTGCCTATTGGAACTCTGCTCATGCATTTTTTAATCCAAAGGGCATCTTGGTGTAGCCATAGGTCCTAACTTTTGTTATGAAAGAAGTTGTTTATGCATCTTCTAGTGTTATGGGTATTTGATGATATATCTTATATGCATCCGAGAAATATAACCAGTGATACCCTGCAGTAGAATCCAACATTTGATTGACACCGGGAAGTAGGTAGGAATCTTTATGGCAGTATTTATTAGAGGTAGTGAAGTCCAAGTTCCTTCTTTCTTTGGGAGTATCACTGGATTTGCAAGCCATTTTGGCTACAGAACTTCCTCAGTATTCCAACTTCAAGGAGAGCTTGGACTTCCCGAACTATTATCTTATTTCTCTATTGAAAAAATGCCCACTTTTTCTATTTCACTAGCTTTACTCTAGGTTTTAGCCCAATTTTGTGCTATGCTATACTCCTATCTATTCCCCTGAGGTAGGTCGGTTGCCAAGCGAAGACATTCGAGTTCTCTAGAAGCGTATTTATGATCTTTTCTTTGATTGCAGGAGGAAGGGTTTCTCCTATTTGAATTAAGTTTAGTGGGAACTTCGTATTCATGAACACCTTCTCACCTTTTTGTACAGCTTTTACTCTTGATCTTTCAGATTTCCTTGAAAGATCTGATAGGTCTATTGGTGTTTACTTGTCCGACTGGTCCTCGGGATGAGTGTCTCCTTCCATGAAATAGCATTCTGAAGCACTTTGTCTAACTCCACTGAGCGTGACCTAGGTTGGTCCTACCTTGATTTTCTTGTAATATTCTACAAGTTAGATTTCTGCTTGAAGGTCCATGACACATTTTCTGTCGAGTATAGCATTTTAGGTTCCAGGAGCATCCACTATGAGCCAATGTATGACCTCTGTTATGCTTTTTGGACCCTTGGACCCACAATGACTATTGTTGAAATTCTCAAGATTCCTTCAACATAAGTTGTGGATCCATTAAATCTTGTGAGCACTGTCTCTGTTTGGATCAATTGACCTCTATAAAGCTCCATTTGGTCATATGCTCTTTTTTATAGAACATTTACTACACTTTTCTAGTTAACCAATATTTTTCTGACCAGGAAATGTCCTGTTTGTAGGAAATAGACAAAGGATCTACAACTGGGCCTCGCTCTTTCTTAGACCATCGTTTAATCTTGTTAAATTCTTTTATGGGGGGTCTTTGGTTTTCTTGAGGTTGCTAGCCAATTGGTGTCCCTGCCTGTGCGAGAAACTCTTACCAATGATCTTCCTTGATAAGTCCCTCAATCTCCCTTTAGAGGTCAAAACAATCCTCAGTAAGGTGACCAAAATCTTTATAATATTGACAAAATTTGTTCATATCTCTTTTTTGCCATTGGAGATTTGAGATGTTGTGGAGGTTTAATCAATCCTTTCCTTTTAATTGCCACAAAAATTTATGCTTTTGAGGTGGTTAGTGGTGGGATCACGAGGTCTAAAATGGTTCTCTTTTTTTTCTTGGAGGTCTTCCCTTTCATGATGGAACTTTCCTTTCTCTTTTTCCCGAACTGGGATTTTGCCTCAGTTGGCTTTTCAGTTAGAGGTGTAAAACTAGGGATCTTCTTTTGGATTGCTGTCTTCTCTAATTTTATCAACCTCGTCAGGAGTGCTTGTAACTGTTTTACAGTCGAAGACTCCTCCTCTACGGCTTAATGCTACATACCCATCTTGCAATCCATGTTTGAAGGCTGTTATGTATATAGTATCATTCTTCTACTTGATTTCTATGACTTCGTCCTTAAAACTACTATAGTAGCCTTTTGTGCTCTCTCCAATTTTTTGTTTGATAGTGAAGAGATGGTTGATGTCTTTTTCGCACCTCTTGCTACTCTGGTAGTTCTTTAGAAATTGGGTTTTGAGTTGACTCTAGCTGGAGATGCTCACTACTGGAAGCCCCCTGAACCAAGATTGAGCATTCTTGGTTAAGGTGAATCGAAAGGCTTGACATTTGGCATGATCTGGATACTCAAACATTTTCATGTACAAGACATACTCATCTATGTGGAGTTGTGACTCCGTTGTCCTCCCATCATCATTTGTTGCAATCTGAGGTGGCTTGAATCCAATATGCATTTTCTCTAGCTTAATTGCATCCACGAATGGTGATTGTTCTACTATGTAAATCTCATTCAACTATTCCCGGCTTTCTACCTCTTTAGGATTAACTTGAGGTGCCTTCTTGCCTCTGTTTGCTAGGACTTCTATAATTTTGCTTGCTGTTTGTTCTAATCAATCATGTTGATTCCTTTCGCCTGGAATAATTCCCTGGCTTTCTCTTCTTTGACCTTCGTTTCAAGATATTGCTAGTTTGTTGAGCTTATCCCTCAAGTTACTCCCTTCCATTTATGAGAGTTTCTTTCAAGTCTACAATGGGTCGACTTCCCTTGTTATTGTTTTGTTGAAGCCCAAGTTGTGTTCCTTGGCGATGATTTGGATCTTGTTGAAGGTTTTCTTCTTGATCTAAATTATTATAAAGGTGGTCTCTGGAATTCTGTAGTGTAGTTCCTACTACCCATCGTTGTTCGAGATCTCCACGGGACCTTCTCTCTGTCCGATGATTTTGGGATGGAGTTTTCCCTGTAGACATATAGTTTCTTCCTTCAAACACATTTACCATCCTCTCTAGTAAATGTTCGGATATTATGATGCTGCTTCCACAAGATCTCTGTGGTTCACGGGCCTTTCTGGGTACCAGATGATCTGTATTATTCCTTTGTTAATGAAATTCATCTGGTCTTTTGGATGGTCCAGACCAAGTCGTTCTGAGGCTTGTGTAGTTAAGTTTTTCAAGGACTTCCTTGTCTTGTTAATTGTTCCCAAGAAAGGATTTTCTGAATGTCCTTTCCCATAGACAACCCTAGAAGTGATTGGGGATAATTTTGTCCACTAGGTCACCCCGTTACCCTAGCTCTTGTAAGAACAACTTGTTGAGGGGGAAATGGAATCACCAGAGTCTGCTGTCACTCTGAGGTACTATTTGATAATCAAGTCAATCACTCTGAGGTACTCTTTTTACATGTTGGTCTGTGATCATGATCTCTTATTAAGGTGGAAATCAATCAATCTCCTTCAAATCAGGAATTGTGTCTTGATGGAGATCAACCGTATCTCGCGTGATCTGGCGTGATTGAAAGAAGGTGTATATAGTCAATCTTTGAGAGTGTTCTCCCTTTGGAGTTTCCTTGTTCGAGTTTGTTACGTTTCCTTAGCAAGTTTTGGTGATTGTTATGAAAGTGCTTTATGACCTCTAGAGGTCTTTAGGGAGCTCTCCGAAGACTTTGAGGATGACCCACGACCATCGAGAATGTCCCTGGCAACCTATATCTCTTCCATAAGTCTCTGACTTCATAGGTCATGAAGCTTACTGAGATAGCAGAAGGTCGTGCTCATGCATGAGTACCTTTATGAGGTTTTAAGAGTGTATGTTTATAGGCCTTCTTAGGTTTGGACCATAAAATATATCGGGTCGGATCTTTATTTTGTGATATAGGTTTTTGAATAACTGCTCCGGTCATTTAGGTCGTACCCATTTTGCCCAACACCATAGTTCTATTTACTACTTCCGTTTAACTATCAGTTGATGAAAATTTGTTGAGAAGACCAACTTAGTCCCCAATTTCTTCCACAAACCCTTCCAAAAGTAGCTTAAGAAATTGGCAGCTCAATTACTAACAATAGTTCATGGGATACCATGCAATCTAAGAACCTCTTTGAAAAACAAATTTAGCTATATGTGATGCATCATCTGCCTTAGAACAAGATATGAAATGAGCCATTTTGGAGATTTTATCAACAACTACAAAAATGGAGTCCTTTCCATTCATAGACCAAGGTAACCCTAATACAAAATTTATAGAAATATCTTCCCAAGGTGCTTTAGGTATAGGCAAAGGCATGTAAATTCCATGAGGTTTAAGAGTAGATTTAGCCCTTTTACATACAATGCAATTTTCACAAACTGTTATTACATCTTTTTTTTTTATGTGTGGCCAAAAGAAATGTTCCTTGAAAGTGTCTAAAGTTTCAGCAATCCCAAAATGACCCATTAGACCACCCTACGACTCTCAAGCACAAGTAATTTCCTTAGAGAACATTTAGGTACACACAATTTATTATCCCTAAACAAGAAACCATCATGCAAATGATATTTTTCAAAAGCTCCTTTAGCACAAGAAACAATTACATCTTTTAAATCATTATCACCATCATACAAGTCCTTAACAAATTCAAATCTAAGCAACTTAGCCTCAGGAGTAGAGATTAAGGTATACCTTCTCGAAAGTGCATCCGTCACCATATTTTCCTCACCTTTCTTATATTTGATGACGTATGGGAACATTTCGATGAATTCAACCCATTTGGCATGCCTCTTGCATAGCTTAGTTTGCCATTTCAAATGCTTTTGTGACTCTTGGTTAGTATGGATGACAAATTCTTTTGGCCATAAGTAATATTGCCAATGCTCTAGAGACCTAACCAATGCAAAAAGTTCTTTATCATAAGTTGAGTAATTCAATGTAGCACCATTCAACTTTTCACTAAAGTAAGCAATTGGTTTTCTATCGTGCATAAGAACAGCCCTAATTCCCACCCCCAATGCATCACAGTCTAATTCAAAAACTTTAGAAAAATTGGTTAGAGATAAGATAGGTGCACATGCAAGCTTCGATTTCAAAGCATTTTCTTGCTCACTTCCTCAACTAAACTAAGAGGGGTAGCTATAGAGCTAAAGATAGGACCAAACCTCTAGTAGAACCAAGATAGCCCCAGAAAACTTCTTATCTCAAGTACACTTTTCAGAGTTGGCCACTCTTTGACGGCTTTGACCTCTCCCTTATCAACTTGAACTCTACTAGAACATACAATATAACCAAGGAATGTAACTTTTTGTAAACAAAAAGAACATTTCTTCAAATTAGCATACAAATGTTCTCTTCTAAGGATATAAAAAAGAAATGCCAAATGATCAACATGCTCTTCAACATTTTTGCTATAAACCAAGATGTCATCAAAGCAAACTACCACAAATTTCCCAATGCAATCCTTAAGGACATGATTCATCAATCTCATAAAAGTGCTGGGGTCATTAGTTAAACCAATTGGCATCACAACCCATTCACACAATCCATGCTTGGTTTTAAAAGTCATTTTCCATTCATCCCCTTCTTTCATACTAATTTGGTAGTATCCACTTTTCAAATCAATTTATGTAAAACAGCCTTCTTGGGCACCATTCTCCATGTTCCATCCTACTTATACACCAATAGAATCGGCATAGCTCAAAGACTCATGCTCTCCTTTCCATAGCCTTTGGCTAGTAATTCTTCCAATTGTCTTTGGAGTTTCTTGGTTTCTTCCGGATTGGTTCTCTGGAGTTCCTTGGTTTCTTTGGAGTTCTATTTTAGCCTTTTTTACATTTGTTTCCCCTTGAAATGTAGCTATAAGAATATCCCAGGCTTCTTTAGAGGTTGTACATATCGATATCGTAGTATATTGTTCCAAGCATATTCAAAAGTTTCTCTTTTGTCATGTCCGTTTCAAGGAACTTTGATTGAAACTTGGAACCTTGATAAGCTTAGGTGCCAAGACTTGAAGATTTGAGGAGAAATCATTTCAAAATAAAAGAATACATTTCAAGTTTCAAGAAGGCATAACGATATTGAAGATCATCAAACAAGAACAACTTGAACTTGATGCCAAGTTTGGAGAAGCTAATCTTCAAAAACGGAGTTCATGTATAAAGATCTACGTTTCAAATTCAAAGATGAAAAGGAAGGGATTAAATGGCTTGAAAATAGGAGTGGAGAAAGGACTTCAAACAAGCTCAATCAAAGTTGGAACACATGTGCAAACCAAGCTGGAATTTGGCTAGAAATCATAGTCATCAGGGACAAAGTAAGTAAGGTCAGTGCCAGACAGAATAGGGGAGGTTTTGGCAATTTTCCATAAGCAGACCAATGCTGGAGCCGACCCCGGGCAGCCTTATCCGGCGATTGATCACTTCCAACTGACATCGGATCAAGTTGCTACCATGAAGATGATTTGTTATGTTTTTATATGTTTTAGCTTGAAATTTTGATTAGTTTAAGGGGTATTTTATGTTATTAACATCCCAAAACGTTTTTTAGGTTAAATTAGGGATGAAAATTATAAATAGATCTTTAACATGTAATACATGACATTCTATCTTTTAATCAAAAACATCATTTCTCCTAGAGAGCAAAACATGAAAGATCAATTTTTTCTACTTGTGAGGTTTTCTTCATGAACTAACTAGGATTCTTAAGAAACTTCTTTGATGCTTTCTTAGCTTTGGTTTAGGGTGTAGAATTGTCTTTTAAAGTCATTAGATTAGTTGAGGATAGTCAATTCCAAAGGTCATTCTAATGCTAAACTTGAACTAATTGATGAAAATCTTGGGAACTTGTCTTTGTGATAGAATCCTTATAATTGAGACATTGATATGAGGAATTACAATTCCAAGGAATCACATCATTTTGGTATCAGAGCTTAGGCTTTCATCACAAGGATTGACTATCCTTTTATTTGCTTTCATGTGTTTATGTGCTATGATCATGTTTTTTTCTTTGAATTCTCATGATCGTGTGATTGTTTGTGTTTTGTTCTCTTGAATCTATCCTATTCTATCTCTTGTGATCAAATTGTCATGTGGATCTCGCCTAAGGCCAAAAACAAGAGCTGATTCAATTGTGTTTCGTGTTTGCGATTACTTCTTCTACTTCTATTCAAAAAGAAAACTACAAAAAAAAAAAAAGAAAGATCCATTGAAGTAAAACAGACCTAAAGAAAAAAATTTTAAAAAAAATGAGAAAGAATTTCGAAAATCATTGAAAAAATTGAGAAAAAGTGTTGAAATCTTGCTTGATTTGATTACTTGGATGTTATAATATGATTGTGGTTGAAAATTGAAGTTGATTTGAGATTGATTGATGCAAAATTGAAGACATGTGATTTCTAACTATTGAATTGACATTGCAAAGAAATTTTTTGATTACAAAATCTTTGACCTCAAGGTGTATCATAAAATGTCTTTCATCTAATTTCCTTGATTCTTAAAGTATATGCTTAAAACTTTGTTGATCGACCATATTCATGGAATTCTGAACTCTTTGATTCTATTATTGGTTGAACTAAGTTTGTAGACACTTTTTACATTCTTGCTTGGGTGGTGATGGAGTCCAAGGACCATCAATACCTCACGGACAGATCACAAGTGCACAAGAAACCAAGGTGAAGAAAGCTTTAACTACATATCTCCAAGAAAAGGAGGAATGACTTGACTTTGAAGTCATTTCTGAAGCAACCAAATTGGATGATGAATGTGTGATCAAGAAGTTATGGAATGTATCAACAATTGAGAGTATTGTAAGCTCCATTTCTAGCCAAGAAAGCATCCAAAATGACCGAGTTGCTACAATGACTTACATTTTCACATTTGTTGTTTTTTTAATTTCTTGCATAGTTAAGGGCTCTTTTGTGTAATTAAATGGCTGAACTTTTGTGTTAGGGTTTTGGTTAGCCAAACACTAGAAATATCCTCTTTTTTGTAAGAAAACACAACCTCTTGATAATCAAAAACATTTATCTACATATTTGTGTGTTAGAACAAGACTTAGGTGTTTTATGTGAGATTCTTCCAAGACTCTTCTAGGGTTCTTAGATAATTACACCAGGGTAATCAATTACTAACTGATTATGGTGTTGAATAGTCTTCCAAATAAAAAGAGTGGTTGATGAGAATGCTTTTCATAGGTCACTGATGGAGACCTAGCACCATCAATAAGTCGTGGACCAATCACAAGGGCACGAGCAACCAAGATGAGAAAAGCTTTGGTCACATATCTCCAAGAGAAGGAAGAACAAC